>CAUYQU010026815.1:0-34895 GCA_963574635.1 Cheracebus regulus | reverse complement strand
TTACCACTAGTGGCTGCCCGGAGCATAATTTCCCCCTTCAAAGCCTTGGTAAGAGCAGCTGGGGATAATGAACAGTGGTTAAAGATGCTTTGTTTTACACCCAGCAAAAAGGGTCATTAACACCTAAACTTTTTTTTTTTTTAAACCAAGCCCTGTGGAAGGGCTCCTGCTGCTATTGATAACCATGGTATTTATAATTCTTAGGTTATTTTTTGATAGAGCTAGATTATATCTAATGTTTAAAGGTAGGTGAGGTTCATTGGTCTCCACACCCCCATCCCTTCTACTAGGTAATATGTTACAACAAAAGCCCATACCGTTATATTAACAGATATTTATTAGAAGACTGGCATAAGAAAGTCTTGCAACCTGTTAAGTTAGATAAAATTCTAGCTTTCTGTTTAGTTGGCTGCTTCAGAAGCACCATGCAGGAAAGATTCACTCAAGGCAGTGATAGTGACAATAATCTAATGGCAGGATTTGGCTGTCCTTGTTTGAGTGAGGTAACAAAAATCATCCAGTGTGAAGAAGAAATGAACTTCTCTTGTGTTAGGCCATTAGTTTTGGGGTTTACTTGTTATAGGCATTAGCATATTCTGACTAATACGTTACTTTTACAGAACAGGGTCAGCATTGCTCATGCTTTCTTCATTTTCTAGAGTGGGAAGTAAGACATCAGAGCTTCATAAATTACATACATAAAGAAATTGGCCAAGTATGAAAGAGTGTGTGTATACATGTATAATAAATATTATTGTGTGTTGCCTAAATCATATACATATATATCTTCTTTTAGGAGTAGCCTGACTCATAGATGGCATTGATGGAAGTATTCCAGAAGATTTATGTGACATTTACTAGGTTTAAGAATTATCTAGAAGAGGGCCTGGCATGGTGGCTCACATCTGTAATCCCAAAACTTTGGGAGGCTGAGGTAGGAGGATTTCTGGAGCTCAGAGTTCAAGACCAGCCTGGGCAACATGGCAAGACCCTCTCTTTAAAATAAAAAATGCAATAAAATAAACTCCTAGAATTATCTGGAAGAAGGGCTACATTGAAAAGGCTGAGTCCTAAAAGAGTCTGAGTTTCTTTTTTTTTTTTTTTTGAGATGGATTCTCACTCTGCCAGGCTGGAGTGCAGGGATGCCATCTTGGCTTACTGCACCTCCGCTTCCCATGTTCAAGAGATTCTCTTGCCTCAGCCTCCCACGTAGCTGGGATTACAGGTACATGCCACCATGTCCAGCTAATTTTTTTTGTGTATGTTTTTAGTAGAGATGGGATTTTACCATGTTGACTAGGCTAGTCTCTTAACTTCTGAGCTCAAGTGATCTGCCTGCCTTGGCCTCCCAAAGTGCTGGGATTACAGGGATGAGCCACTGTGCCCAGCCAAGACTCTGGGTTTCTGATTTTGTTTTTGCCATGTAATCTTCACTTCTTCCTTGGGTACCAGGAAAGTATTCTTAGTTGGATATAAGCAAACATTTTATCTTACCTCTCCTATATTGTCCCGTTAAACAACTTATTTATTTTCATTAAAATTGAAGAATTAAAATTTACCAGAGGGAAGAATTAAAAAACTATATAAAAGCAGTAGAAAAACAAGGCTTTGTCAGCTATATTTAAACTTACTTAGAGCTATCATTATGTCTCTAAAACCCTTTTATTAACATTTTTCTCTCAGAAGATACTTAAGCTATATTCTGATTCTTCATAGTAATGCATTGAATGTGATCAAAATCCATTAATAGGGTGTTGGAGTGGCTAGCAGGAAATCAGAGAGACAGATACGTTTGAAGTACAAGGGAATCCAGATTAAATTAAAATTGCACTTTGTTTTCCAGTATCTTAAGAATTGTATTTGTGTCTTTGAGTGTAATTAGAGTGTAGACTGCACTGGGCAAGCCTTGCCCATTTCTGTTGGTAGATGTGGGAAGCAGCTTCTCACCTGGCTCCCAAATAATGATCCCAACTCCTGGTACCCATGCCTTTGTGTAATCTTCTCTTGAGTGTGGCTTCGCCCAGTGACATGCTTCTAATAAAATATGGAAATAGTTATGGGCTGTCACTTCTGAGATTCAAAAGATGGAAGACAAAAAGATTCTGTTTTCCATCTTGCTCAACCTCTCTCTCTTTTTCATTTGCTTTGATGAGAGCAAGATGTTCTGTTGTGAGCTCCCTATGGAGACATCCAAGTGTGAAAACACTGAGGGAGGTGTCTAGACAACAACCTATGAGGGACTGAACCCTGCCAAAAGCCATATGAGTGAATGTGGAAGCAGATCCTTCCCCAGTCAAGCCTTTAGATGATGGCAGCCCAGCTGATGCCTTGATTGTAGCCTTGTGAGATGCCTTGAGCCTGAGACCCCAGCAAAGTTGCACCAAGATTCCTGATCCACTGAGACAGCTACTAAATGTTTGTTGATTTGAGCTGCTGTATTTTGGAGTAATTTGTTAAGCAACAATTGATAACTGATACAGCAGATGAAATTATAGATGGGAAGATGAAGATTATAAGGCCAGTAAAGCCATATACATATAGTTAAATTAAGGCTGGGATATTAAATATAAATGAAAATGCTCTTTCTTGAAATTGTTTTGTAGATCACTGCTACATTAAGGAGCATGTGGTGGCTATGGGGAGCATGATTAAACAGTGCATAACTGATGGTCCTGAAGTCACAAAGAAGTCTGGGCCAGGAAATCAGCAATACTCAGGTGCATTTTTATTGCCTATTTGTTGTGTAATTCTTTGTAAGTATATCATCTAGGCCAAATCATAACCTCCTAAATTAATCTATCATTTATGTCTATGAAGATAAATTCTGAGAACAAATACGAATTTATTGTAAATTCGTAAAGATAAATTCGTAAAGATAAATTTATCTTTATGTGTAAAGATAAATTCTTTTTTTTTTTTTTAGTTTCTTAGTTGTTTTTTAATGCAGATAAATCTTTTTTTTAAATTGTACTTTAGGTTCTGGGGTCCATGTGCAGATCATGCAGGATTGTTGCTTAGATATATACATGGCAAGGCGTTTTGCTGCCTCCATCCCCCCGTCACCTATATCTGGCATTTCTCCCCATATTATCCCTTTCCAACCTCCCAACCCCTGCTGTCCCTCCCTTAGCCCTGCCAACAGACACCATGTGTGATGCTCCTCTCCTTGTGCTCATGTGTTCTCATTGTTCAACAACCACCTGTGAGTGAGAACATATGGTATTTGGTTTTCTGGTTTTGTATCATTTTGCTGAGAATGATGGTTTCCAGATTCATCCATGTCCCTACAAAGAACATGAACTCATCCTTTTTTATGGCTGTGTAGTAGTCCATGGCATATATGTGCCACATTTTCTTTTTCCAGTATATCATTGATGGGCATTTGGGTTGGTTCCAGGTCTTTGCTATTGTAAACAGTGCCACAGTGAACATACATGTGCATGTGTCTTTATAATAGAATGATTTATAATCCTTCGGGTAAATACCCAGTAATGGGATTTCTGGATCAAATGGTATTTATAGTTCTAGATCCTTGAGGAATTGCCACACTGTTGTCCACAATGGTTGAACTCATTTACAATCCCACCAACAGTGTAAAAGTGTTCCCATTTCTCCACGTGCTCTCCAGCATCTGTTGCCTCCTGATTTTTTAATGATCGCCATTCTAACTGGCATGAGATGGTATCTCAATGTAGTTTTGATTTGCATTTCTCTGATGACAAGTGATGATGCACATTTTTTCATATTTTTGTTGGCCACATATATGTCTTCTTTTGAAAAGTGTTCATCTCTTTCTCCCACTTTTGAATGGGTTTGTTCTTTTCTTGTAAATCTGCTTTAGTTCTTTGTAGATTCTGGATATTAGGTCTTTGTCAGATGGGCAGACTGTAAAAATTTTTTCCCATTCTGTTGATTGCCGGTTCACTGTAGCGATTGTTTTTTTTTTTTTGCTGTGCAGAAAGTCTTAAGTTTAATTAGATCCCATTTGTCTATTTTGGCTTTCGTTGCCATTGCTTTTGGTAATTTAGTCATGAAGTCCTTGCCTATGCCTATGTCCTGAATGATTTTGCCTAGGTTTTCTTCCAGGATTTTTATGGTGTTAGGTTTTATGTTTAAATCTTTATTATTGACCATATTGTTAAACTAGAAAGGAAATATTAGGTTTTATCATTTTTTCCTATGAAAGCAATACATAGAAGGACTGAGCTTTCATTTAAACATTTAATTTATGGCTTTTGGCAGCAACAACAAAGGATTGGAAGAGAATGACACAGATGTATGGATGTTGTTTCATTTCGGCAAGTATTAGATATGAGATTTAAAGAATCACATTTTATTCCCCAGAAGTCTAATACCTCTCCTAGTGTAAGTCAGATGATTACTAACTTCAGATCAATATCTACTATATTACCTTGCATAGCTCCTGGATATTTTTGACTGAATAATATGCTAAGTTCTGTAGAGTTATAATCCTGACTTATGCAATCTATTAATCCACTCAACCTTATTGATAAAATGGACAACCATATTCAGTTGTACAACCAGTGCAACACAAGTAATTAAAAAGTTTGTGCCATTAAATAATTGTTTTTATGAACCTGTATGTAATAAGCAGGATAACACAGTTAATGTGATTAGTATCCCAATCACTACATTGTTGGCCATTTAAAGTATTCTAATGACCAGGAAACAGTGCTGAATCTAAGTGGAACCATTATAAAACTGCTCCAAAGGAAAAAAAGTGAGAACGTGCTGTGAGATCTTAATCACTCAGCAAAAAGCGATTTCCTCTGGTTGGCCTTGACCAACTGTGGATTTCATTCCATTCAGTTTTGTGGGAAAAGCCCAGCCCCCTGACTTCATAAAATAACCTATTGGAATATGACTGTCAGGATCCAAAGATATCCAGACTCTCCCTTGGGTCTTTTAAAGTTGGTGCAACAGAAACTTCTTATGGTGTCTCTCTGGATCTGAGCTGAAAGATCTCAAGTTAGTAGTTAACTTTTAGTAAACCAAGTAACTTTTGCCAGTAGAAATCTTACATTCTCACTACTTGATAGAAATTAGAGCTAGCAATGTATTTAGGTTTGAGGGAAAATACAGTAGAATATTTGTGGTAGCATATAACTTTTGTGGCATTGCTAAGCCCATGTCTTAAGTACATGCAAGGGTAAAATACAGCATTTCCCAAGGACACACACCTACTCTGTGTCCTCACTGGTATCATATCTGGAAATCTGGACTACATCTCACTCCAAATGAACTTGTTACAAAGTCCATGGCTTATGTGACTGACAAACTGTGGGACTTCTCTGTTTGCCTTTGAGAGATGGTCAGTGACAGACTTGATGAGGTGATCAGGAGGATGTGAACATGTGTAGGAAATGATAGTGAAGAGGTTCAGCTGCATATCTTTGTTCACAGTACTCTGCTTTCTTGGAGACCTATACTTTCTAAAAACATTCTAAGGGAAGTAGCATCATGTGGAAATGATATAGAACTAGGAGTCAGACATATGTAGCTCAAATCCAGGATTTGTCAATTACTAGCTACCTGACCTTTGGCAAATTACCACATGTCCACAGATCTTAGTTTTCAGTTTGTAAAAGGGAAATAATGACACATACCTCCTAGGATTGTTTTAAGATTCTAATTTTATATTTGGCACAGCACATGGTGTATATTAGACATGCAATGAATGCTAGCTCTTACATAGAATAGCTCACCTCATGAAATTGCTGACCACACCCAGCTCACAGAAATAATTAGTAACTAATATTTATGTGGTGCCTTCCCAGTTATAACATGCTTTCAACTCCACTAACTCATTTGACACAGCAAGGGAGAGGGATTAGAGTTACTGAGAAATGTGGTGGAGTTAAAATGAAAAGTGGTAGAGTTGGGACTCGAAAGCATTTCAAATTCTATATTTTTACCACAATAAAGCACTGCCTCTCAGAAATATATTCTTCCTATGAACTCCTACAAAATATTGCTTTTACTACTCATTTGGCACTAATTATCATTGTCTTAAATACTGATTTCTTTTTATGTTCTGTTTCCTCAGTGAAGTAGGAGTGGGCACCAAGCTTCACGAATCTCTTTGGTTAAGGTGAAGTGGTTGGGCATCATGGCTCATGCCTGTAATCCCAATAATGACCTAGCTGAGAAAACACTCAATACATTGGATTTATATGTTAGTGAGGACTCTTGGTTGTAAACAACAGAAATAGATGATTTTGGCTAATCTAAGCAGGAAGGAATCTATTGAAAGACTCTTATGGGCTTACATCATTTATAGGAAGTGAGGAACTAAGCTGGAAACAGGTGTCTCCAAGGCTGCTTGTGAGATAAAAGCACAACATTGGATTTATTATAGGGAAAGTATAGACAGGATTCTACTACTTGGAAAAAAATCAGCTGTTCCATTTTTAATTTCTATGTCACTCCACTTAAGAATCACATTTCCAGGAGAGAATGTTTGAATGGCGCATTTTGGGGCATGGGTCTCTCATTTGTCGAGTGGGAGCTGGGAGTCTGACTATATGCCTGATGGACCATATCCAGTGAATGTAGAATTAATTTTTTAACATGAAATTAAGATGTGTTTAGAAAGGAGAACTAGGTGCTGGGAAGCCACCCTTTGGCCTTCAAAAACAAACAATGCTCTACAATTGGTTAGTTAAATAATTAAAAAATGATTTGTTAATCATGTTCAATTTTGCATGGATTCTGGAATATGGAGTATGGATAGTGAATGACTCAGGTCTATAACACTTCATTTAAAAATATTCAAGGATGTGAGGTATTAGATTGTTAGTCTTCATTTTCCCAGATCTTGAACCATACGCATGTGCTTGGAGAAGGCTAAAAGCAACATTACATTTAATTTGCTTGAAAATAAACTGTTATTTCAGATAATGGAGATAATTTTCAATCTTAACTCCACCAGTTATCCCATTGATTTACTGTATCAATAATCACAATAACTATGATTTATTAAGCAAATACTATAGTCCAGGCAGTGAGCAAGGTGTTTTATATTTGTTTCCTTATATAATACCTAATTGGTAGGTGCTGATAGTTTTCATTTTACAAATGAGAAAAGAGACAAAACAGGATGAAGGAATGTGTGTTAGGACACTCAGAAATTAAGCAGTTCAGATTCAAACCCAGGCTAGGAATCTCAGGCTCTTCTTGTAAACCATTCTATGTCTCAATATTAGGGACTTTTATATTATAACTTAATTATGAATTGGAAAAATATTGTGAAGTGGCTGGGCATCGTGCTTCATGCCTGTAATCCCAATAGTTTGGAAAGCCGAGGCAGAAGGATCACTCGCATCTGGGAGTTCGAGACGAGCCTGGGCAACATAATGAGACCCTGTCTCTGCAAAAAGTCAAAAATTAGCTGGGCATGGTGACACATGCTTGTAGTCCCAGCTACTTAAGAGGCTGAGGAACCTCTTGAGCCTGGGAAGTTGAGGCTGCAGTGAACCTTGATTGTGCCACTGCACTCCATCCTGGATGGCAGAGTGAAACCCTGTCACACACACACACACACACACACACACACACACACACACACACACACACACACACAAAAGGTAGAGTGCATTCAAAGCAAATTTCATCATATTTCTCTATTTACAATATACATTTGACAGCCAAAAAGAAAATGACTAATGAAAAAAAAAGTACTCAATAGTATATGATAATTAGTTTACATGGAAGAAACAAAAGGATAATTTTATTATATATTTTATCATAAATAATATACCATATGAGAAACTCAAGTGCTATTTATATTTGATTCTATGAAAGCAAGAAAGAACCTTTCTCAGTATTTAAAAATTGCTTCAAAAACCCCACAAAACTGGTATATGGGTTTACTTATTTATAATTCATAATAATATGACTGATTTTTTCCATCCAAGGTGTCTCAGCAAAAGAATTGTACTCCCCTAAATGAATTTTATTATTAAAAGACATTTTAATATAAATAACAATTTTAATCTCTCCTACAAGAAAACTTTGCATTTGAAACTCTAGACTTCCATAATCCAGGTATATGAGAGTTAATTTTCTGAATTTTGAATGGAAAAAGAAAAATTTTTGTATATCTTTCTAATGTAAAGAAAGATATTTGTATAATATCTTTCTAATGTAAAGAAACCAGGTAACTACTGCTTGATGGGGAACTTAACCTATTCAGTGGACTAGGATAGTAGTTAAGACTCTGAATATAATAATAGGTAAAAAAAGACCACCAGCATCCACTGAATGTTTACCCACACACCCTGCTAAGTATTTTAAGTGAATTGCTGCATTAATACTCATGACAACTGCATTGGTTTTGAATTTTAAAACTAAAACTTCAGTTAAGCTTCCTTTTTGTTTCCACCTTGAAAGTCAGTGCTGTACAAAGGACATTGAGATGTATTCAGAACAAAGGGAGAGCATCTAAGCTTCTGTGAACAGTGCTTTAATGCATTCTTCTATACATTTGGAGAACAAGAATGGAGAGAAAAGGAGGAGGAAGTTTATAGAACTCTTTACTGGCTCTTGCATGATTTAGTGATGCCAAAAGTGAAACAGGTAAGCCCTAAAACTTGAGTGTGTATTGATGAAGCTGCTCTATCTTGGGGCTGGTTGTTCAAGACTTTAAATATTTCTCACTGATATGTGGCTTGACAAGTAAAGTGATAGCAGAAGACCATTCTCTGTCCAGTTTTAGGGTCTCTATCCTGAGTGGAAGATATCCTCTCATCTGTCTGTGGGACCTCTCTACCCACTTGCTCTATATAGCATCTTCTGCCTTAACAGATGGTTTTTATTTAGTATTGTATGTACTTTTCCCCGTTCTAGTCACACTCTCACTTCAAACCTATAACTAACATTTTTTTCACTATTGCTTTTCTTTGACATAGTTTTAAGTGGCTCGGAGAAGTGAATACATGCATCAATCTCTCCCAAAGGAAAACATATTCCATCTGTGGTGGTGCATTTTGTGTTGTCAACCTGACTGGCCCATGGGGTATCTGGATATTTGGTCAAACATTTTGGGTGTCTGTGTTTCGGGATGAAATTAACATCTAGCTTGGTAGACTGAGTAAAGCAGATTGTCCTTTTTAATGTGGATAGGCCTCATCCAATCAGTTAAGGCTTGAATAGAACAAAAAGTCTGAGTCTTCTTCAAATATGAGGGAATGACTCCTCCCTGACTGCTTTGAGCTAGGACATTGGTCTTTTCTGGCCTTTAGACGCAGACTGAAACATTGGCTCTTCTTGGGTCTCAAGCCTGCTGCTTTCATATTGAACCTTGGCTCTCCTGGAGATAACCTGGCTCTCCAGGTGCTCAGGACTTTGGACTCAGGATGAAACTATAGATTGGCTTTGCTGGATCTCCAGCTTCCTGACCGCAGACCTTGGGACTTAGACTCCATAACTGCATGAGCAAATTACTGATTATCTATCTATCTATCTATCATCTATCCATCCATCCATCCATCCATCCATCCATTCATTCATTTATTTATTTATCCTTCCATCCATCCACCCTCTTGGTTCTGTTTCTCTGGAGAACTCTAATACAATACCCAAAGGAATTACACACACATGCACATACACACACAGACTCACTTATATATAATGTGTATATGTGTATCCCTAAAGAAAAAAGTAAATTCCTATTTTATGGACCAGGAAAGTTGAGAACATTATCCAAGGACACATATAGAAATAGATGGACATGGATTCGATTCTAGGTCTCCAGAGTAGACCTCTGATGAAGACTATTATCTTTACTGGTTTGAACAATGAGCAGCTTACTTAGCAAATTGTGGATGAAATATACGTGAGGAATAGTACATGAAAAAATAATTCCTAGGGAAATTTCTATTTTGTGTTTAAGATTCATTCTCTTGTTCTTTAGAATATATCTTAGAACCTTAAAACAGCACAGATGAGTTAAATCTATGAATTTATTCCCAGCAAATGAGTGCTTGGGAATATGTTTGATGCTTATTTGAAGGTTTAATAACTTCTCAACATGCTCTAAAAATAAAAGTAACATCGCACATGCTGTACATTCACTTGTCAAATTCCTTATATCACTGTGTCAATGGTTTTGTGATTCCTGGAAATATTGACTCCAATGTTTTTCTCATTGGTCCTTATAATTCATAACAAATCCAGAAAGCTTCTGAGAGACTCTCTAAATGGAAATCGTCTTTTAAAATGGAAAAACTTTATTGATTAAAATAAAACAGCAAGCCCCAAATATGTGGCTCTTAGTTTTAGGTTTTTTCAATACTTATATGGCTTAGGCAATTTTAGGCATATTACTCTGATAAAGAATGCATTTTCTAGTAACAGAGGTGGAAGTTAGCAGCAGATTCTTTTTCCTCTCCTTAACATGAGTATGCCTTTCCTCAGAAATACCAACCTGCAAGGTACAAATAAAGTAAGCAGGCTTTATTGCTTCAGCTATCCTTTTCTGAGGTCCAGTGGAGAATGAAGATGGAAGTGCTAGCTAAAGAGAAGAATGTACAACAGTTTATTCTTCAGGATGAATGGAGCATGAGTGTTCTGTTCTGTTGATGGACATTTGGGTTGTTTCCAGTTTTAATTTTTATAAATAAAGATGCTATGAACATTTTTTTTTTTGCACAAAAAATAAAGAGGAGAGATGGAGGGTACAGTTTCTTTTTACTCCAGGGAGAATTTAGCTCATGCTGGTGTGGATGAAAAGGATTGGGTACTCTTACCAGTTTTGGGTTTCTAAAGGAAATTTGTACTTCCTGATTGGTTTGGTGGGGTCAGTTTTATCAGAGATGGACAAGCATTGATTGACAGTAGAGGTGTGGACGTGATGTGGACTGTGTTGTCTTAGGGTTACCAGCAGTGTGGCCACCAGGGATTCCCTGGTATAGGGCCAGTCATGGAGTGTCCTTCCTGACTCTTATTCAGATTAGCCAGCAACTTGGGGACTTGTCTGCTCAGGCACAAATCATCACCAGTTCTTTAACAATATATAGTGAAAGCCAATCATGTTCTTATAATTCATAGAATAGATGCCTAAATTAAAAAACCTACATTATTAAGTCATTTTCAGCCAGCTTATCAACCGAGTATTTGTCTGTAATGCCCAGGAAAATGTAAGTCTAAGTATAAACTGGCATTTGTTCAGGGGGACGAAGTCACAAGGAGTCTTAGGGGGTGGTTTCAAGAACTCCTACCGAAACACAGCTTTGCATTAATATGGTTGTGCATTAATAAGGAAATTTCACATAACTTTGTATAAACTGCCTGAAAAAGTACTTTATTTTTCTATCAGTGTTTCTATTTTTTTCCTATCAGTGTATCAGTACATTCTGTTCTTTTAAAAACTTCTTTTATACTTGAGAAATTTTTGTTATCCTTTATATAATTTCGTTCCTTACTTTTCTCTTCCACATTATGTTATATACATCTTCCATATTGGCATAGTTAAAAAATTTATTCAGATATCATTCACATACTATAAAATTCACCCTTTAAAGGTATATAATTCAGTGTTTTTCAGTATATTAAGAATGTACAACCATTAACACTAATTCCAGAAGTTTCAGCACCCCCTACCTCCAAATAAACCTCATACCTGCTGGCAGTGACTACCCATTTCCCTCTTTCTCCAACCCCTGGAAACCACTAATCTATTTTCTCTCTCTATAGATTTGTCTATTCTGGACATTTCTTGTTAAGTGAAATCATATGATATGCAGCCTTTTATGTCTGGCTTCTTTTACTTAGCACAATGTTTTCAAGGTTTACACCTGGCTAATTTTTGTAATTTTTTTTGGTAGAAACAGGATTTTGCCATGTGGTCCAGGCTTGTCTCGAACTCCTGGGCTCAAGCAATCCACCCACCTTGGCTTCCCAAAGTGCTAGGATTATAGGTGTGAGCCACTGTACCCAGCCAAAAGAAGATATTTGAATGTAAATCTTTTTTTTTTTTTTTTTAAAGACAGGATCTCACTCTGTCACCCAGGCTGGAGTGCAGTGGCACCATCTCGGCTCACTACAATTTCTGCCTCTCAGGTTCAACACATTCTCCTGCCTCAGCTTCCTGAGTAGCTGGGATTACAGGCATATGCCACCATGCCCTGCTAATTTCGTATTTTTAGTAGAGATGAGGTTTTGCCATGTTGGCCAGGCTGGTGTTGAACTCCTGACCTTAAGGGATCTGCTTGCCTCGGCCTTCCAAATTGCTGGGATTACAGGCGTGAGCTACTGTGCTCAGCCTTAAATTATCATTTTATAAATTTTGGCTTTTCTTTGTTGGATTTTTGAAAGCAGCATATACTTGTAATCTTTGTTGGTTGTCATTCATAAAAGCTAAAGAAGAACTTCTCTATGTATCCTTCCTTTATTTCCACCATGGCCCAGAGTCACTTACACTGCAGCTCTAATTTTTAAATTTGGCACAATATTGGAATTGCCTGGGAAGTTTTAAAAGATACTGATGCCTGGGTTTCATTCCTAAGAGTTCTGTTTTAATTGGCTCAAGGAGACCTGGGCATTGGGATTCTTGAAAGTGCCTAAGTGATTCTAATGTGTAGCAAAATATGAGAATCACTGATTCACATTCAACAATCATGGAAGAAAAACATTTTCCTGTGGGCTGAAGCCTAAAGGTAATCAAGATAAATTTAGTGAGTATTAGAAAGCTCAAAGTAAATGATCCTTGCCTTTGTTTAATTCTGTTTGCTCACTTTACAAATGTTCACAATCAGTGGAGGAACAGCAAGTACTGCGAGGCAGCCAATATTTCCAAAGAATTCAAGGGATCGAGGCTGTAATTTCTCCATATTTCTAGCCACTTTGTGGTACTCAGGGGAATGAGATGGTATTCCCTGAAAGAATTACAAGAATGTAGGGGGCTCATGGAGATGAGTGCCTAGCACTAGGGCCATCCATCCTCAGGAGTTGGCCCTCCTTGGCCTGCTAACCTCCTCTTCTGCCTCAAGTGTCCTGAAGCTCTGACATTAACACCCACCCATGATATGTCTGTAATTCCACTACTCAGACACTTAAGAGTTTTCCATATTGTATTCCTTCCCCTTTTACTCACTGAAAACAAAAATAAATTGTAAAATCTACAGACCCAAAATGACTTGCTATATTTTATATTCTATATTATTTCCAAATAAACGGGTAACCAAATAGTCTGCCATAATATCAAAAGCCCTGTTGACTACTAGCTACTAAATGGAGTGGAGAAGAATGGCACCTACAGAAAACACCTATAAGCAACAATTTATTTAATAAAGAGAGATTAAATTAATTTAGTTGCCCAAGAGTTATTGTAACTTTATGAACACAATAGAATTTAAAATAGAGAACAGTTTAATTTGAAGGCTAAATTTCATTAAAAAACAAAATAAGAAAACCAAACCAACTTTCAAAACATATTGACTGGCCAGGTGTGATGGCTCAGGCTTGTAATCCCAGTACTTTGGGAGGCTGAGGTGGGTGGATCACCTGGGGTCAGGAGTTCAAGACCAGTCTGGCCAACATGGCAAAACCTGTCTCTACTAAAAAATACAAAAACTAACCCGGTGTGGTGGCAGGCGCCTGTAACCCCAGCTACTTGGGAGGCTGAGGCAGGAGAATTGGTTGAATACAGGAGGCAGAGGTTGCCCTGAATCAAGATCACAACATTGCACTCCAGCCTGGGCGACAGAGTGAGACTCCGTTTAAAAAAAAAAAAATACTGATATGCCTTATATGTGGCTATCAAAGCATAACCAGCTGGTAATAACATTTAATTGAGAAACTTGCTTAATTAAGCAAGGATCATAAGCTGTTTAAATTAGTTTCAGTTCTGGCTAAGTTTCCAAGATGGTAGGTGCTGCATTCCAACAGGAAATGTGAGATACTTGAGTTGTTAAAGAGTTGAACAAAAACTCATTGTATGATGCCTAAGTGACTCTTCCACATAAGGTTATAAGTGAGTTAGAGGTTTGAAGATTGGAGGAGGATTCTGAGAGGGCTGTTTTGTCCTAGGAGGTCTTACATCCTTCTCCCCAAAAGCAGAGGGGGGATGGGTGGGGTTTTTTCAGCCTTGGAATTGCATTTATCTTGTCCAAGGTCGCTGCCTTGAGAAGGGTGAGAACTGAGAGAAAAGAAAGTGGAGATACATCCTAGATGCCCAGAGGACAAGGGGAAAGCTACAAGGGACCACCCGGAAAAACTGTTTAACTCTAGAAAAAGGAATACAAGGAAGAGTCCCTGTGATCAGCCTCCAAAAGAACTCACTGAAGCTGCTCATGAGAAAACAAGTATCATCAGCCAAGTAAGATCTTTTTTCTCCTTATTCCTCCTTCAAACCATCTGCCTCCAAAGACCATAAACTTGACTAACAGTCTACGTGAAAAGATGGGTAAAAGCCAAGAATGTCCCTTTTTCTTTCCGAGACAATCCAAACTTAGGGAGACTTGAAAATTAACCTTTAAAATTTAAAGTTTTTGACTATTTCAGTGGATTGGACATATCAGTTACTGAACTCAGTTTATATTTTTGGCTAAGTGATTAAAAACTTTTTATTGCCTAAAAATGACCATCAAAGTTGTAGAATTTGCTCTAAATGTTTTCAAGATCAGAGAAATACCTAGTCCACTGAAAGGCTGTGGAAAAAATGAAGCTGTGTTTTCAATAGGGACCATAAGTTCTGCATGCTCTATTTATTAATTATTTTATTTTGATAGGGTCTTGCTGTCACCCAGACTATAGTAGAGTGGAGCAGCCAGAGCTCACTGCAGCCTCAAACTCCTGGGCTCAAGTGATCTTCCTGCCTCTGCCTCTGAAGTAGCTGGGACTGCAGATGTGCATTACCATGGCTGGCAGACTAAAACATCATTTTTTTTTTTTTTGGTAGATACAGGATCTTACTATGTTACACAGGCTGGTCTTGAACTCCTGGCCTCAAGCGGTCCTCCCAGTTTGGCTTCCCAAAGTGCTAGGATTACAGACATGAGCCACTGCACACAGCTTGCTTACTCAGTTTTAGGGATATAGGTCTGTTGTACTGCAGGAGAATTGCTGATACCAAAACATGAATCCTACAAAAGGAAATTGCTAAGTAGTAGACACTGCCTGCTGGAAACTCCCCTGAAGATAGTATGACAGCATTTGAACACTCCTCCTATGCATTTTCCATTGGCCCCAGAGAAAAGGAAAGAGGATACTCACTACCCATTTATTTCCAGAGTAGGTTCATTAACCTCTGAGGACCACTTGTCTTGGACAAGCTTAATATGCAATGAAAAATCTGACTTTAGGTAATACTGGCTGCTCTAGAGAGTTGATATTCTTTTCTCTTTTTACTAATGTACACGTCAGAGACAGAGCCTCGTTCGGTTGCCCAGGCTAGAGTGCAGTGGCACAGTCTCAGCTCACTGCAACCTCTGCCTCCTGGGTTCAAGTGATTCTCCTGTCTCAGCATCTTGACTAGCTGGGATTACAGGCATGTGCCACATCTGGCTAACTTTGTATTTTTAGTAGAGACAGGGTTTCATCATGTTGTTCCAGGCTGGTCTTGAACTCCTGACCTCAAGTGATCTACCCACCTTGGTCTCCAAAAGGGCTGGGATTACAGGTGTGAGCCACCGTACCCGGCCAAGAATGTCCATTTAAAATAATCTTATTCTTTGTATTTCAAGGTGACAATGTGCAAATATAGGAAACAAGCAGAAAATAAATTTGACTGTCAAATAAATATTGTGTCTAGTCTCTAAGGCAGTGCTAATTATTCTAGTTTTGAGAATTTTATATCAGGAAGGAGTAGACAGTTGTCCCATGACAGAGCAGTGGGAAAAATATTTCTTCCACTCCTATTATATTTCATTCCTTCTACTGCTAAATAAATACAGTCCTGGAGGTAGGGGCAGCTAAAAAACAAAGGTTAACATGGGAGAGCTGAATGCAAATTTTGGGAACTGAACCTTATTACTTTTTTTTTTTTTGAGACCAAGTCTCATTCTGTTGCTCAGGTTGGAGAGCAGTGGCACAATCTCAGCTCACTGCAACCTCCACCTCCCAGTTGAAGCGATTCTTGTGCTTCAGCCTCCTATTAGCTGGGATTACAGGCATCTGCCACCATGCCTGGCTAATTTTTGTATTTTTAGTAGAGATGTGGTTTCACCATGTTGTCCAGCCTGGTCTCAAACTCCTGGCCTCAAGAGATCAGCCTGCCTTGGCCTCCCAAAGTGCTGGAATTACAGGCATGAGCCCCACATCCAGCTTATTACTGTATTATTATTTTGTAATTTAAGAGATGTTGCATTTCTGATTATACTCTGGATTCTTTTAAACCCCATCCCCTTGATTTATAGCTTAGCTTTACTTCTCAAAACTTTCTTGCCTTTCTGTTTTACAGTTCACCTCTTAGAACATGTTTTGCATTTTTTAAAGGCTCTGCTGATGTTCTCAGTACCATTTTCTTTATAAATTATTTTTAATAATCTGGGACATTCTAAAGGTAAATCATTCTATAGCTTAAGTTTTATCCACAGTTTTATTGCTACCATATTTTATTTGGCAAGTATTATCTTTATGGAAAATACCAGTTAGACAGAAAAATCTAAACAGATTTTTTTTTTTAATTTCCCAGGAAATTTGGTTTCCTTAAGATTAACCTGAGGCTCCCTTTAACCTAAAGCTTATTATTGAAATTCTTGGTTGGGTGCAGTGGCTCACACTTGTAATCCCAGCACTTTGGGAGGCCCAGGCAGGCGGATCACTGGAGGCTCAGAGTTTGAAGCCAGCCTGGGCAACATGACAAGACACCGTCTCTTTAAAAAAAAAAAAAAAATTAGCCAGGTGTGGTGATGCATGTCTGCAGTCCCAGCTACTCAGGAGGCTGAGGCAGGAGAATCGCTTGAGCCTGGGAGGTCAGGATTGCAGTGAGCTGGGATTGCACTACTGCACTCCAGCCTGGGTGACAGAGTGAGACCCTGTCTGGAAAAAAAAAAAAGGAAGAAAGAAATTCTTAATAATCTTTTCAGTTTTATCATTATGAACAAGCTACAAATGATTTAGTACCATAAATGCCATTCTGTTTTTGCTTTGCATGTTCATTTATTAAAGATTTTAATTTCAGAGATTTGACCTATTAAAACTTCTATTAACACTTTTTGCATAATTTGTACTGATCTTTGACATAAACAGAATGTTAGCTGGATAAAGTGTTACCAATTATATTTGAACCTTGACCACTTAATAACCTTAACGTCAGAGAATAATAAATTTCCCCTTGACTATGGTCTATACTTTTATAATGTATTTTTATAGCTAACTGTTATCTGAACTTTACTTCAATTTTCAGGAATTTATTTCTTTATAAATATGATATATATTAAAAAGCTTTATATGCTTTAAAAATAGTTACACACATATAATTTTAGCTAAATATATAAGTAATACTATTTTATAGATTTTTAAAGGTCCAGTATATTTTTTCTTTATTTTCTGTTTATGCTCGGATTTCCCTATCATTATTCTCCCTGCACCCCTTACATCAGCTCTGGTATCCTGGAGTTGAGTGGAGGAGCTGATGTAAGGGGTCCAGGAAGAGTAATGAGAGGGAAGTGATTCATAACTTAGTATAAGCTGCTCCAGTGAATTCTATGACTCAATCCAGTAAATCAACCTGCAGTTTTCCTTACACTTACATAATATTAATACCTTACTAATATATGTGTGCATGTATGTATGTGTGTGTGTGTGTGTGTGTGTGTGTGTGTTTGTGTGGTGTGTGTATATATATATATATATTTGTGTGTGTATGTGTGTATATATATATTTGTGTGTGTTTATGTGTATGTGTATATATATATATTTGTGCGTGTATACATATAGGGTTTTTAAATACAGGGATCTCCCTCTCACTTTCACACCTCCCACCTCACCACAAGTATAATTTTATATGATTGCAAATTGGAAAAGAAGTAAAATTAGCCTTGTATATAGACAACATGATCTTATATTTAGAAAAAGCTAAAGACTCTCCTCAAAGCTGTTAGAATTAATATACAACTTTAGTAAAGTTGCAGGATAGCCAACATACAACATCAGTGGCATTTCTATATGCCAACAGCAAACAATCTGAAAAGAAAATCAAGAAAGCAATTTCATTTACAATAGCTACAAATAATATAAAATACCTAGAAGTCAATTTAACCCCAAATTTGAAAGATCTTTACCAGAAAAACCATGAAACACTGACGAAAAAAATTGAAGAGGATACACAAAAAAGAATATTACATGCTCATGAATTAGAAGAATGAATAGTTTTAAAATGACCATACTACCCAAAGCAGTTTATAGGCTTAATATAATCCCTATCAAGTAGCGGTGACATTCTCTACAGAACTAGAATAGACAATCCTATATTTATGTGAAACCCCAAATAATCAAAGCAATCCTGAGCAAGAAGACCAAAGCTGGAAGTGTCACACTACTTGACTTCAAAATATACTACAAAGCTATAGTAACCAAATCATCATGGTATTGACATGAAAACAGACCCATAGACCAATGGAACAGAATATGCAAAAATCAAATAAAAAGGAATTAAAGACTTAAAGACCTGAAACAAAGACACCACTAGAAGAAAATGTTGAGATAATGCTCCAGGACATAGATCTGGACAATGATTTTTTGTGTAAGACCTCAAAAGAACAGAAAACAAAAACAAAAATAGATAAATGGAATTACATCAAACTAAAAGCTTTTGAACAGCTAAGGAAACCATCAACAAAGTAAAGAGACACACTATAAATAGGCGCAATATTTGGAAATTATCCATCTGACAAGGGATTAATAACCAGGATACATGAGAAGTTCAAACAATTCAATAGCGAAAAAAAAACAAAAAACAAAAAACAAAGAACAAAACAAAAAAACCCCAAACAGATAATCTAATTAAAAATGAGCAAAGGATCTGAATAGGCATTTCTCCAAAGAAGACCTACAAATGGCCAAATGTATATAAAAAAATGCTCAAGATCACTAATCATCAAGGAAATGTACAACAACACTACAATGAGATCTCTCACTCCAGTTTAGAGGAGCTTTTTATCAAAAAAAGACAGAATAAAAGATGCTGGTGAGGGTGTAGATAAAGGGGACTCCTTGTACACTGTTGGTGGGAATATAAGTATAACTACTATGGAGAATGGTATGTGGGTTTTTGGAAAAACTGAAAATAGAACTACCATATGATTCAGCAATTCCACTACTAGGTACATATTCAAAAGAAAGGAAATTCAGTATATTAAAGCGATATCTGTACTTACATGTTTATTGCAAAAAAAACTCAAAATATGGAATTTAAGTGTCCATTAGTGGATGAATAGATAAAATGTGATATATACACACAGTAGAATATTATTCATCCATAAAAAGAATAAACTTGGTCATTTGCAGGAACATGGAAGTAACTGGATGTCATTATGTTAAGTGAAATAAGCCAAGCACAGAAAGATAAATATTGCCTGTCCTCACTCATATGTGGGAGGTTATGCAAAAATTGGATCTCATGAAGAGTGAGAGAGATTAGTGGTTGCCAGAAGCCAGGAAAGGTTGGGGCAGGGGTGGGTAAGGAGAGGTTGATTAATGAGTACAAATATCCACTTACAAAAAAGAAAACTTGGTGGTGGATAGATCAGTAGGGTGGCCATAGGGTGACCATAGTTAACATTAATTGATTGTACATGTCAAAGTAGCAAGAAGAGAATAATTCAAATTCTTTGTCAAATTCAAATTTGAATTATTCTCAAATGGTTCAGGTACAAAGAAAAGATAAATATTTAAATATTAAGGTGACAATTACCCTGATTTGAGATGAATGCATAAAATTATTACATGACCCACAATACTATGTACAGCTATTATGTATCAATAAAAAATAATTTTAAAAAAGAAATTTTAATGACCAATACATTTATAAACTGTATAAACACATGACATGATGGTGGGGAGGAGTGTCTAGCTTATACCTAAATCATCAACTTGCCAGGTATTTCTAAATCCCTTATTCCATTGGGATTTAGAAATACCTGGCAGGATGTATGTACCTATGCAACAATCTTGCATGATCTACACATGTACCCCAATTAAAAAACAGTATATTGAAATAAATTAGTATATTACTTTACTAACTGTACTTTTATGTAATAAAATATGGTACATTTAAATATTAACAAAAAGAAATACCTGGCAGGTTGATGAGGTGAGTCAACCGATATCTATTTATGTGAAGGTGAGGAGCCTCAGGGAAGGAAGGACTGAGAACTCATCTTGAGGGAAGAGAACAGGCAAGCATCAGTACAAAACAAAAACAGTCATTGGAGGGGCAGAGGCAATTCTGAGCATTGCGATTACTGCTTAGATGTGTAGGTCTCTGTTTATCTCCCCAGAGCTTTCTGTCTGATTCATAATATAATGCATGCAGCTGGGAGGAGGTAGAATAACATAGATGACTGAGAGGCTTTTAAAATTTTTTGTTTTTATTTTAGATTCAGGTGTACATGTGCAGTTTGTTAAAAGGGTATGTTGTCTGATGCTGAGGTTTGGGCTTCTATTGATCCCATCGCACAGATAGTGAGCATGGTACCCAGTAGGAAGCTTTTTACCCCTGCCGCCCTCCCTTTCTCTCTCCTTTTGGAATCTGCAGTATTTATTGTTCCCATTTTTATGTCTGCGTGTACTCAAGATTTAGCTCCCACTTACAAGTAAGAACATGTGCTATTTGGTTTTCTGTTTCTGTGTTACAGAGAAACAGATAATGGCCTCCAGGTTCATGCATATTGCTGCAAAGAGCATGATTTCATTCTTTCTGATGACTGCATGATACTCCATTGTGTACACATTTTCTTTACCCAATCCATTGTGGCTGGGCAGCTAGGGTGACGCCATGTCTTTGCTATTGTGAATAGCACTGTGGTGAACACAGGCATGCATTTGTCTTTATGGTAGAACGATTGATACTCTTTTGGGTGTATACCCAGTAATGGGATTGCTGGGTCAAATGGTAGTTCTAGTTTTAGTTATTTGAGCAGTCTCAGAACTGCTTTCCATAGTGGTTGAACTAAATTACATTCCCACCAACAGTATGTAAGCATTCCCTTTTCTCTGCAGCCTCACCAACATCTGTTATATTTTGTTTTTTTAATAATAGCCATTCTGACTCATGTGAGATGGTATCCCATTGTGGTTTTGATTTGCATTTCTCAAATGATTTGTACTGTCTTTTACAGAGTAAGGTGGCCTACATAAATGTCATCCAATCTGATTAAGTTAAATGTAATACAATATTTGTTGAAAATCTCCTACCACTTAGCTATACACTAGTCACCAAAAGGGAAATAGAAATTTACAACATGCTAGCTGTCTAAATTGGTTCTATAGCTAATGATTGCTTCTGACTCTACCTTTCTTTTGCTTATATTTCAAATGGAAAAGCAAGTTTACAGTATTGAGTGACAAACTCAAGGCCATACAACTTGGTGGTGGGAGACAAACTACATAAATTTTTCACTTCTACATACTTATGAAAAAAATTTGGCTATAGGATGAATTATCATTTGTAATTTCAGTGTACAGTATATTTCACACATCTTTTCATATCAGTAAATATGCTTCTGTAAATATATGGATGCCTTGTATTGCATCATAGCCTCTAAGTTTTTAATACAGCTCTTGGTGTATGTTGGGTGAAAGCCAACATTGTTGGAATGACAGGACTGTGAGTTTTCTTTCCAGTTGTGAATCTTCAATTGAAAATAAACTTTTTAAAGTTGAAAAGCTGATGTGAATCCTCTAGAAAACACACAATACAGTCTATGAGAATAAAGGCAGGTTGCTGCTATGCTCCTGTTGCTCTGGGAGTTCTGAAATTCTTCACTATAATGTGAAGAATAGAATCATTACAGTTTTTAAGATCTAATCTGCCACTAACAGTAAAATCAGAAGATAATGTTGTATTAGGATGCTAAACTTATAGTTTCTTCTTGATAGCTCCTAGACCATAAAGTTAGAAAACATCTAAGAAAATATGGAATATTTCACTCTGGCTAAGTAGAATAGCGATACCTTTGGGAAGATAAGCCTTGGAAAGAAAAAGACAAAATTTTTTATTGCTTTCCACAGATGTATCCAAGAGGGATTGCAAAACTACTTCAAAGATTCTTCACTACTAAAAATGAAAGAAAAGAAATAAAACCAATTATATTTCCCAGTTTCATTAGACTATGTTCTTTTATTTTGAAATTTAAAAAAAATTTAATAAAAAACCTCCCAAAATATAAAAATAATTAAGAGAAAAAATGCCTATTTATTTTTAATTTTTTGTTTGGTTTTGTTTTTCAAGATGGAGCCTCATATTGTTGCCTAGGTTGGAGGGCAGTAGCATGATCTCAGCTTACTGCAGTCTCTGCCTCCTGAGCTCAAGTGATCCTCCCAACTCAGGTTCCCTAGTAGCTGAGGCGACAGGTACACACCACCATACTCAGCTAATTTTTAAATCTTTATTTTTTACTTTATTTTTGTACTTTAGGTTCTGGGGTACATGTGCAGATCATGCAGGATTTTTGCCTAGGTACACACATGGCAATGTGATTTGCTGCCTCCATTCCACCGTCACCTACATCTGGCATTTCTCCCCATGTTATCCCTCCCTAACCTCCCCACCCCCACTCTGTCCCTCCCTTGGTGCCGCCTAACAGACTCCAGTGTGTGATGCTCTCCTGCCTGTGTCCATGTGTTCTCATTGTTCATCACCCGCCTATGAGTGAGAACATGCAGTGTTTGATTTTCTGTTCTTGTGTCAGTTTGCTGAGAATGATGGTTTCCAGATTCATCCATGTCCCTACAAAGGACAGATCTCATCATTTTTTATGGCTGCATAGCATTCCATGGTGTATATGTGCCACATTTTCCTTGTCCAGTCTATTGTCAATGGGCATTTGGGTTGGTTCCAGGTCTTTGCTATTGTAAACAGTGCCTCTATGAACATACATGTGCATGTGTCTTTATAATAGAATCATTTATAGTTCTTTGGGTATATACCAGTAATGGGATTGCTGGGTCAAATGGAATTTCTATTTCTAGATGCTTGAGGAATTGCCACACTGTCTTCCACAATGGTTGAACTAATTTACACTCCCACCAACAGTGTAAAAGTGTTCCTATTTCTCCACATCCTCTCCAGCACATGCTCTTTTCCTTTTCCTGAAATGTTCTTCCTCCCCTACTTTGCCTTTCAAACTTCCACTCATTCCCCAAAACCCACCTCAAATACCTCTTTCTCTTTAGCATTATTTGACTTTCCCCTTGCTAGACCAAGTTAACCATTTCTTTTCCTGAAGGTCCAAGAATACTTTATCCTAGCACACTTCTATTGCATATATATCATATTATCTCCTGCTTAATCCCTAAGGTCACAGAAGAAGGTCTGAGGCCCATGGCTTTGTGCATCTTCAGGGTCAGAGCCTGATGCAGAGATATTCAGAAGGTATGGAATGATGCAATGAGCTGAGTGAAAGCACAGATACATCTATACTAAGAAAATCATTTGAAATATCAGTGTCTCAAGGTAAATGAGTAAGTCAGAGAATCAACAGGATAGGACTCATGTTAGGAATGAGGCAATGGAAAATGCAGTCCTTTGCAAGACTGGAGTTAGCCTTCGGCAGCACAATGAGAAAAAAGATCTCGGAATGTGGGGTTCCCTAGACTTGGTTCAGAACCCAGTCCCTGCATGAATGAGCCAGGAGTCTTGGGCAACTCACTTTATCTAATTCTGCCCAAGAAGGAGGGATTGTTTCGAGGTCAGAAAAGACAAGAAGAAGCTTGGGAGAAAGCAATGGTGTTGTCCCGGAGCTGGCAAAGGAAGGAAGAGACAAGCGGCTGACCTGAGAACCGCTGGTTCCACGGGGCCCTGGGCAGGACAACTCAGGGGCCAAGACTGTGAAGCACAGCTGGCTCAGAGAGGATGGAGACTTGCGGAGCACAGGGAGCTCTCCGAGGAGCTATGCCCAGGACATGTTCTAAGGGAGAAAGAAAGGGATAGGTGTGGCCACACCCAGGGAAGGCTGGGGCCAGAAAAGGATCCCTAGGGTACCAAGAAGGTGCTTCCAGCTCTGTTTAGAGAAAGGTTGAAAAAGAGGATAAGGTTACGGCAGTGCTCAGGGTGGAGCAAGGATTCGCCCCCTGCTGTAGACAATGGGAGAGGAGAAAGGGAGCCATGCCAGGGCCCCCTCACCAAATCGCTGAGCCCCATGGCCTCCCTGGGAAGTGGGTACTACTACCCCATTCTAGACAGGAGGGAACAGGAGCAGAGATCTTAGGTGGGAGCCTCGCCTAAAATCACAGGGGAGCCTGGGTCCAAACCCGGAGCTGCCTCTGATCTCAAAGTTAAGGGACAGGCCCAGGAGACAGGCAGGCCCCTGCTGTAGCTGTGCAAGTATCTCACTGGGAGCACCACCAGGCTGGGAGCCCCCAGCTTCTCTGGCCTCAAGCTCAGCCTAGCCCAGGGAGGCCCAGGGGAGCAGGGCCGAATGGTCCTGAGGAATGATGGGCTGCAGCCCAGGGCAGGTGGGCTCCCTCAGGCAAGCCACTTGACCTTCCTGAGCCTCAGTCCCTCACCTGTAAATGGATAACAACAGTCCCCACCTCCTAGGGCTGTCATGAGGATTAAATGAGCTAATTCATGTAAAAAGTTTAGTACATAGTAAGTGTTCAAAAAAGGATCAACTTCTGTTGTTAGTCACAGTCTTCTCATATGGGAACCTGTTTTTAGAGACTCAGCCAAGCAGCGGGTGGAGGAGCCTGGGGCCAACTCCTTCATTCAGCGTGTCTGGGCAGGGAGAGGTAGTGTCAGCACTGCTGAGCAGAAAAGCTCCTGGCCAGACACCAAGCACGGCCTGGCCCTAGGCAAGAGGCAGCCAGCTTCCCAGAAATTCCACACGCTTGCGGGTTTGGTGCTCCTGTAAGCAACACCTCTCCAGAAGTCACTGGGCCATGGGGAGAGAGAATGTCCACTGCACACTAAGACAGGCTTAGGGAGGAAGCTGCACAGTGGTCTGTCCTCCTGCCGGCCCTCAGGCCAGCTGGTCTCCTGGGAACAGAACACCGAGAAACCCCGGGAGGTCACTGGAGCCTACAGTTAGACTCCTATGGACAGGCCACACCACAGAGCCTGCCTCAGCCCTCCCTGCAGCCCCAGGCCACCAGGCCAGATCGTGTGTCCACTTCTCCCCTACCCCTGCATTTGCCTCCTGAAAGACAAGAATGTAGAGAGGACAGGCCCCAGCACCCTCCCAGATGGAGAACTGAAGCTCTGTGAGGCTCCTGGCTCTCCGTCTTTATCTCCACCTATGTCTGACTTTTGTTTTTAGCTTTCTCTGGCTCTCATCTGCCTTATCATTACTTTTCATCTTCTGAGTCTTAGTTGTGTGTGTGTGTGTGTGTGTGTGCACGTGTTCATGCACACACCAGCACAGGTGTATGCATATGTATGGGTGGAAATCACTCTCCCCACCCGAGCCCATGTCTTGCCTCCCTGGTAGGGCTGACTGCTCTGAAGGGACAGAGATCCTGTCTGTGCCAAGGCTCTCATCTCCACCCTGGATTTGGAAGCTGACCCAGGATGCTCCCTGCAAGGCCCTTAGCTGTCTAGTCTCCCCCATCCCAGGGCATTGGTCCAACAGGAGCAAGACTCACTCCTTGGCCAGCAGCCTTTCTAGGAAAGGTTGGAGTGGCCTACCCAGCCAGTCTCACCAGCCCCAAGCAGCTCCAAGGCCTTGCACTAACCCTGCAGCATGGCCAGCGGACTTCCGGGGGCAACCTCCAGGTTCTAGGGTGCAGCTTGGAGTCTGGAGGCTACGCTGTGCCCTCATCTCTGCACCTGCTGTTCCCTGCTAAAAGCTCACTGTCCCCTCTTGGCCCCTATCTAGCTGGTGAATCCGTCTCATCAACTCAAACCCAGTGCAAGTGTCTCCTCCTCTCCAGGGACTTTCTTTTTACCCACAATCACGAAAACACAGGCCCTTCCTCTCACGTCCCTTTCTGCTTTATACGTGATTGCAGCTCACTGTCATCAACTGCTCCTGGGTCCCTGTCACCACCTGCACTGATCTCCCTCAGGACTTGCTTCTCCCTAGCATCCTGCATGGGAGAGACAAGTCTGGGCCCCTGTCCCCAGCTCTGGATGCCTCGGAGCAGCAGTCAGCAATGGGACAATGAGGGCTGTACATCATCCCGGCCCTGATCCACCCACTATCGCCAGGACAGCCGAAGACGGCTGCGCTCACCAGGCAAACCTTAGGCAATGGCAGCCAGTCATCACCCTGTGTGTCTGTCTCTGGGGTAAGAGTCACAGGGATGCCCACACCCACCTCGCTCCCTCTCCAACTGCCTGGGCAGGTCAGGTGTGAGTGCATGCCGCCCAGTGTGCTGCTCCCTGGCCTGTCACCTGGTGGGGACCAAGACAGAAGCACTGGCCTGAAGCCTGCCATTGGGCAGGTCTAGCCCACTCCCTCAAGGGGAAGGTGCCATCCCTGCACCCCCAACTGCTAGGCTCTTGACCCAGAATGCCCAATCCATTGTCCACCTTTCCTGACTCCATTATCCAGGGAGCTTTGCCCACCCTTCAGCATGAATTCAATGCTGCCAACTGCCCAGTGGCCCTTAAACCAGATATTCAGGCTGCAGGTCCCTCTTCAAGGGCCATCCCTTCACAGGTGCAGGCCTTCCCTCACTCTGCCAAGGCCAGTTGCTCACTGACCTTAGCTGCCAGCAAGCTCCCAGCATGCCTTGCAGCCAAGCCCAGGGAGACAACCATGAGGGGTAGCCCCCTGCTCCCCTTCTCCCTGTTCTGCATGCTACGCCCCTGCAGCCATCGTCATACGCACTGCCCCCGCATCCCAGAATGAGGGCAGGAGGGAGAGAGCTGGGGTGAGGCTGGGGAGGTGTGGGGGTAGATGGAGCAAATTCCCCCATCCCAGGTCCTTTCTGTTCTTCATATCCTTCCTGTTGTGGTCCTTACGTGACCAACTGCAAGTGGACTGTTGTCCACACTTACTCATCAAAATGCTAACTCCAGGGGACTGTGAACAGAAGAATGAAGAGGCAAAGTGATGCCACAGAAGCTGAAGGCGTCTCTTACAAACTGACTGTCCAGCCAGCCCACAGATGCTCCTCCTGAGAGGCAGCCTGGACTGTGCAAAGAGAATAGACTTCCCAGTCACAAAGCCCAAGCCCCACTCTAGCTCTACGACTCAGCAGCCCAGAGCCTGGGCTGGTTATGCCTGGTGCCTTATTTTGTAAAATTGGGGGAGGGCGGGGAAGAACAGATCATGGCACCTGCATCACACACAAGATGTGAAAATACAGCCTCTGGCACAAAATATATCTTGAATAAGTTCTAAAATGCTAATTCCTCCTCCTCAGGAAGTGTTCGTTCATTCATTCATTCACCAATCAAGTGCTAAACACTCCTTGTTGGCCCCTTTGAAACTGAAAGCCATATCAGTACAGAGGACGCCCAATGACACAAGAGGCAGGAGGCTGCCCAGACCTCTCAGAGAGATGGACTGGCCCAGCAGTAAGAAGACAGGTTCTGGCACCAAACTATCCGGACTCGAATCCCTGCTCTGCACCTTTCTGCTGTGGGCAAGTCACACACCCTCCACGCCCCACCCTGAAAACAGGGTTATGATAGTCCTGACCTCACAGAGCAGTAATAAGAGTCAAGTTAGTACTGAGGAACCACTTCGACCAGCACCAGTAAGCGCAGGTAACTTACCACCCATTGCAAGAAGAGTGAGAAGAAAGCAGCCTGGCCAGGTTCAAACTCAAAACCAAGCTAGGAGAGTGAGGTCTGGGTTGACAGTCTGCCGCCTGGGCATGTCCAAGGCCATCCTCTGCTCATCGGAGCTGTCTCTGAGCAGGATGCCCAGGCACAGTTCTGCAGGGGAGGGGGGAGGGGGTCCACGCCCAGCCTGGGTCCCACATGCTGCAGGAGCTCTTCTCACTCACCCCAAGTTTTCCATGGGCTTTGTCTCCCAACACCTCACTGCCGCCCTAACAGCCAGCGTGACAGCACACAACCTCTAAAGTTGTTGAGATGAGGCCTGTTTTAGAGAAGGCCTGTTTTAGCCAGGTTTTGGGGGTGCACCATGCACCCAGCACCAGCATCTGAGGGGACCACCCTGGGAGCAAAGGTCTCTGAAGGTAGAAAACTGGATACAGGTGCTGGCTGGTCCCCAAAGCCAGCTTTCTCAGCTTGATCAACCTGCACCTCCAGGAGGCAAAGCCATCATGACACAAGCCATAGCCGGTGCCTCCCTGGACATTCAGGCTGGCCCTGCTCCTAATATTTTCTGAGAAAGAGCCCAGCCGGCCCTGGGACATTACCATCTTCGCCCCCAGGTGCTTCAGAGCAGTCAGGGAAAGAAATCAGAAATCTCCTACAGCCAGCAGGGATGAGAGGGGCTCTTTGCCAGTAATAACGAAAATTTTCACAGTAGCAGATGCTCGGAGAAAATTGAAAAATAATACAACAAAACTCACAAACCAGAGAGGAACTTTAGAGAGACCTGGTCAGTGAGGCTCCATTTTCCCACCAGCACATTTCCAGCCACAGTAGACAGATTGGGAGCCACATTCTCCCAGCAGATAATCAAATAGCCTCCCAGAAGCCCCCCACAAATCTCTCCAAGCATCCCGTGCTGGGAACACAGAAGTGAGGCAGATCCCGGCCCAGGCCCCAGCAAAGCTATCTGGAGAGAAGCCAGACTGTGAGCTGGGCAGTGGTTGAGGTCTGGCAGGTGGAGTGGGGTGGACAGTCACGTGGCCTGGGGTGTCAAGGGGGCTTCGCAGAGGACAGCAGCTGATGCTGGGGCAGAGAAGGAGGACAACCCAGGCCAGTGGCTGCTGTGAGCCAAGGCCCAGCACCCTCCAGGAATGGCCCCCTCACACTAGGGTGAGAGCTCAGGCAATGGCGTTAGGAGGAAAGGGAGGATGGAGTCCCCGGAAGTCTTTGGATGATCAGCTGAAGGGCTTTGTTTTGATCCCAGGAGCAGCAGGGAGGCTTGAAGGGTTTCGGAGCAGAGGCAGGACCTGCTCAGAGCTTGCTTCTGGGAAGGTGGCCACAGGGAGGAGGCAGCCAGACGGCAGGAGGCAGAATGCCACTCCTCCTCTTCCTCCGCCTCCTCCCCCTCCTCCTCACCCTGGCAGGAACAGGGATAGAGAGGGCAGGGGCGGGAAGGCAACAGAGACAGCATCAGGGCCATCACAGAAACAGGGGGCAGAGCCAGCTAGAGCAGGGGGGACGAGGCGGAGAAGCCAAGGACAGACACCAAGCCCCAACAACCCCGAAACCAGCAGGACTAGGGCAGGGCACCTACCACCCGGTGGCCCGAGGCTCCTGCATGGCATCTTGTGGCATCCTCCCAGGCCTAGTGAGGGTGCCACTTCTCCCCCACCCATTTGCAGAGGGGGCACCTGAAGCTTGGCGATGTGAGCTCTCTTGCCAGGTATGATCCACCCCACAGCTAGAGGGCAGTGAACTTGGCCAAGAACTCAGGCCTTCCAAGGGGCACACTCTGCCCACCGAAAGCCTGGGCTTTCAGGTGCCTCCCAGCCCAGGGGGAGGGCGTGGTCAGCCCTTCAGCCTCCAGTCAGCACCTGAGCTGCCTGCAGAGGCTTGAGAGACTCAGTGCCATCTGAGTGCCCAGAGAAGGGGAAATGAGGGCAGTGGGTCAGGTGGGGAAGAAAAGCGGGGCCTTCACCCCACTCTGTCCTGAGGAAGCCCCATAGAGGCCATGCATGTTGCAGGCCGGGCTGAGCTTAGGGGCCACCCAGCAGCTGGGGGGCAGGCCTGTTCACTGAAAAGTGGAGGGGCCTCTGAAAGACACACCCCAGAAGAGGCAGCTAGCAATGCAGGGTGGTGGAGCTGTGGGAGCCCCTAAGTGCCAGGCCCTTGGGATGGGTCACATCCAAGATTGCCAAAGGGGAGAAGGGCTGTGAGCATGAGCAAAACTGTGTCATGCAACTCCCCACATTGGACTAGACACAAGTCACAGAGCCCCAGCACTTCCCTGGAGCCCAGCTTAAGGGGGCAGGGCACCCCTTCCTCACCACCACAACACCAAGCCACCAAAGGCAGTGGGGCCACAGTCAGGCAAGAGACAGGAGAGTCAGGTATGCACCCAAAACAGCACCATCACCCCGTAGGGGCACGTGCAAGACTGCTTCCCCCATCCCACAGCAAGCTCAGCTGGGGTCATAGGGTCCCCACCTCGCTGTGAACTGAGCTCCTGCTGGCTGGGAGAGGAGCCTGGGCACTTACGCTCCCATGCAGCTGATCTGCTTCTGGGAAGCACTATGGTATATCAAACCAGGGCGGGGGCTCTAAGAATCCCCCAAAATACCACATACTGCTCACCGCTCTCTGCATTTCCTAAGGGCCTTATCCTGCTGGGAAAGTGGCTATGTGTGGGATGGCTAGCTCTGGAGGGCACAGTAGGTTGCTGTGGTGCCCAACTCCAGCCCTGCCCTGGGCATGGAAGGTAGTACTCCCTTTCTCTACCCCCTGCCCAGATGCCTTCCCTGGAAAGAGACAAAAGGATGAGGGGCAGGAGGACACAGCTGCCAAGACACACACCAGAGAAGGAACAGGAAGCTGTGGGGCTGTGGCTGGGGGCTTGGCCCCCCAAATGCCCTGCCTGGCACGCGTGCAGACACACCACCCACAGGCACATGGCCCCGCACATGCAAACACAGGCTGCTCTGCACTGAGGAGGAGTTCCCATGGCAGGGTGGGGAGCTACCCCAGTCACACCCCAGGCCACTGAGCCTCTCAGGGGATTGGGAGGGAAGATACCGGGGAGTTCTGGAAGTATGGGGAGGGGCTCTGAGGCCTGACTCAGCACTGTCTCCAACCAGGGCAGCTCAGCTCAGGATTTGAGGCAGGGACACTCCCTCCCACAGGCCCCCGGGAGTGGGCAACTCCCAGCCCAGCGTGGGTCTGCTTTCCAAGAAGTGACTCAGGTACACAGACAGCAAGTGACAACCACATGCTATGTCTCACCCAGGGACACAGTGACACAGAGAGAGACACAGGCCAAGAGAGGAACCTCTCTTACTGAGCAAATTGCTCTTCCCGGCAGCTTTCCTTCCTCATCTCATTTGATCCACCTGGCAATTCTGATGTAAGAAGCACTGTTACCATTTCTCAGATGAGGACACTGAAGCTCAGAGAGGCACAGTCACGTGCCCAAGGTCACACAAGAAGGCAATGGAATCCGAGTTCAAACTCAAGTAAGTCTGACTTCAGACTCTCTTCCCACTCTCCCAAATGGCACAGGTCAGAACCAAAAACACAGCAGGTGACAGACCAAGAACCAGCAAGTGACAGACCACGGACCAGCAAGTGATAGACCAAGGACAAGCAAGTGATAGACCAAGGATCACCAGGTGATAGACCAAGGACCAGAGGTGATAGACCAAGGACCACTAGGTGATAGACCAAGGACAAGCAGGTGATAGACCAAGGACCACCAGGTGATAGACCAAGGACGACCAGGTGATAGACCAAGGACCACTAGGTGATAGACCAAGGACCAGCAGGTGATAGACCAAGGACCACCAGGTGATAGACCAAGGACCACCAGGTGATAGACCAAGGACCACCAGGTGATAGACCAAGGACCAGCAGGTGATAGACCAAGGACCAGCAGGTGATAGACCAAGGACGACCAGGTGATAGACCAAGGACCAGCAGGTGATAGACCAAGGACCAGCAGGTGATAGACCAAGGACAAGCAAGTGATAGACCAAGGACCAGCAGGTGATAGACCAAGGACCACCAGGTGATAGACCAAGGACCAGCAGGTGATAGACCAAGGACCAGCAGGTGATAGACCAAGGACCACCAGGTGATAGACCAAAGACCAGCAGGTGATAGACCAAGGACAAGCAAGTGATAGACCAAAGACCAGCAGGTGATAGACCAAGGACCAGCAGGTGATAGACCAAGGACGACCAGGTGATAGACCAAGGACCACCAGGTGATAGACCAAGGACGACCAGGTGATAGACCAAGGACCACCAGGTGATAGACCAAGGACCAGAGGTGATAGACCAAGGACCACCAGGTGATAGACCAAGGACCACCAGGTGATAGACCAAGGACCACCAGGTGACAGACCAAGGACCACCAGGTGTTAGACCAAGGACGAGCAGGTGATAGACCAAGGACGAGCAGGTGAAGACCCAAGATCGTCAGATGATTGTCCAAGGACCAGCAGGTGATAGACTGATATTCCAAATCATATGAAAGAAGGAAAACCTTCCTGCTCTCTTCCCAGGCACATGCTCCCACCAAGTGTACTCTGGTTTCACCCCCTTCAACCTCTTGAACTCCCGGAACCCCCACCCTCCCAAGCTCCCAAGCCCAACACTCCCAGCACACACAGACGCACACACCTATTTTCTGCATCTGTTTAAATCGCAGTAGCAGTGGCTGAAGGAAGGTGTGCTGACTGGCTGAGTGAGCCCAAGCATCCACACCTACCCAAGTAGAGCCTTACCAGAGAGGGGTAAGCCTCCTCCTCCCCCAGTGCCTTCTTGGAAAGCAGCTCACACTCCATTCAGTTCATGAGAAGAGAGACCAACCCAAGGCTCCAGGGCATGGGAGTCCCCAGAGGACACAAGGAGTCTCAGGCATGGGGATGTGGCCACCCGCTGCCCTGCCGCAGCTGGGTCCACGGCTCTGACAGGTTCTCATGCAGACTGGGCAGGATGGGAAGTGAGGAGCACACAAATAGGGGGGATGCACTCTACTCTCAAAGACTCCAGCCCAGACGGAACCCATCCTGTACCTCCATCAACCCCTAAGGGTTCTGGGAAGCTAGAGGGAGGTGTAAGCTGGAGAGACAGCCAGCTGCTATCCTTAGTGCACCCAGGTTTCACCTCCCTCTACACAGCCATCCAGAGCACTGGCCACTAAAATAAGCCCAGCCATTGTCATACCAACATCCAAGCCCATGGCTCCCTGTCACTTCCTCCTCACCCTTCAAAGTTTAGGTCAAGTGCCCCTTTTTCCAGGATGCCCCCAGGGATTTTCCCACCCTCACAACATCCAGAGCTCAGCTCAGCCGGGCATTATCACTCTGAATCTTTACCCTCTGTCTCTACCACCAGGCTGTGGGCTGTTGAAATTTAGGAACAGTGTCGAGGCCACTTCAGGGTCCCTAAGGCACAGGTGCCAGAGGAATGTTTACTGAAGGAGCGAATGAAACTATTGCATTAGATCAAGCCCAGGTGCAAAGGACTAGTTTCACACAGAAAGCATCGATTTTGCCCTTCAGAACCTTGCCTCCAGCTTTCTAGGAGATGACCCTGGTGTGAAGACAGAGGGGTGGAGAAGAAGTGCGGGGCTGACACTTCCCAGCCCCTCCCCAGGCCAGGGGAGAGCTGAATAGCTCAGTGACTTATCCAAGAGCCCGAGGTAAACCACAGACTAAGAGCCAAGCATCTCAATTCACTACCTGCATTTCTCCAGCTGTGACACCAGCAAAGGAATGAGCCGACCAGAATGAGCTCAGCATTTTTTTTTTTGCCTTAAATGGTTGACTTTTCGAGTGTTTTTTAAAAAGATATAACATCAAGGGAAGCAGTACTCAAGGCTGAGAATTACGAATATTTATAGTGTTTAAGCATAATCGTATTCAGATGAAGACTATATATTGCTCACTGCAATTTGCACTCTTCTCGAAGCATATATTTCCACAGGGAAGAAGGGCCAATGGCTGGATGTCGGCCTAGAGACAGCAAGGTCCGGAAGGTACCGGAGAGGTGCTAGCGTCCCAGCTTCAGCCCCACCTAGGCATGAAAGACAGCATCTGCCAGGCACCCTGCCCTGGAGGGGGACTGAGAAGGCCCACAGGCCCCAAGTTGTTGGAGAGAGGGGCAGAAAGATCTAAGGAACAGCCCAGAAACTTAGAGGTCCCCCAGATTTTTGGGTGACAGGACCCCTTTATAAAGTTCAAAACTGGCTCCTACATGAGGTAGCTGTACTTTAGTACCTGTTGTTGGAGAGCGCTCATTGTGACCTCAAGCTGATGTGCCCTCAGCAAATGAACCTGCATGTTATTGCAGCAACCATGACATCACGGCCGTGTGTGAGCATCAGGTCACCGTCAAGGCTGCAGGCATTCGTGTGGTCCTGACCCCTTTCTACAGAGCTGGGGGCCTCATGGGAACCTGCTCATTGGAATTTTGGAATTCCACAGGCTTGATTCAATTCACAGTTGCCTAATGAAGGTGACAAGCCCCTGAAGGTGGACAGGTAAGCTGATGGGGCAAAGGGCAGAGGCATGAGAAGCAAGAAAAGAGTAAGAATGAAAGGAAAGAAGGGCATCCCAAAAACCTCAGTCACACCTCTGGACGGGGGACCTGCCTGTTCCCCACACAGACCTACTGGGCATCCTACCCACCCACTCCTGGCCATGGTACATCATACACCTCACTCACATATGCAAAGATATTGAAAAGCCACATCCCTGAGCTGACACCCCATGACGCAGCTGTCAGAGTCCACCGTAGCACACCCTCCAATTCCAGCACACCCTCCCACCCCAGCACACCCCCCAACCCCAGCACACCTCCCCACCCCAGCATACCCTCCCACCCCAGCACACCCCCCACCCCAGCACACCACCTCCCACCCCAGCACACCCTCCCACCCCAGCACGCACCCCCACCCCAGCACATACCCTCCCACCCCAGCACACACCCTCCCACCCCAGTACTCCCCTCTACCCAGCAGGCCTTCCCACCCCAGC
>CAUYQU010026814.1:0-19775 GCA_963574635.1 Cheracebus regulus | reverse complement strand
ATGGAGGAAGCTCTAAGATTGGGTGCTATTTCTTCTTGTGTCTACATTCCAGAGAGGTTGCATATTCTCTTGGTAGACAACACTTGCTTTTAGCAACTCATTAAACATATTTGCTAAATTCTTTTTTTTTTTTTTTTTTTTGAGATGGGGTCTTGCTTTGTCACCCAGGCTGAAATGCAGTGACACAGTCATGGTTCACTACAGCCTCAACCTCCTGGGCTCAAGCAATACTCTTGCCTCAGCCTCCCAAGTAGCCAGGATCACAAGCATGTGCCACCACATCTGGTTAATTTTTTTTTCTATTTTTTTTAGAGACAGGGACTCATTATGTTGCCTAGGCTGGTCTCAAACTCCTGGGCTCAAGTGACTCTCCTGCCTCAGCCTCCCAAGGCATTGGGATTACAGGCACAAGTCACTGTTCTCAACCTGAATTCTTTTTGCCTATGTATGGCAGTGTCTTCCTCAGGTGAGTAAATGCTTATGTCCCATCTCTTTGTCCTTAGATTTTGGATTAGTTTGTTACTCAGCAACATCAACTCTATGGTGTGTTCAAGAAAAATTGTGAATTTGTAGATGGTTAGATTTTTTTTTCTTTCTCGCTTTCTCCATCCTATGCAGAAGGCTCACAGGCTTTTAAAATCACAAGTTTATTTAGAAACAACTATTTGAAATCTCTCATATTAAAGGTGAAGAAGTCGAGACTTAGAGAGATCACACTCCTAACTCAACCAGCACTGAGATGTTCGATGTAGCATTCCTGAGATGACAGGTGCATATTAGAAAAGCAGAAAATTGGAAACAACCTAAATGGCCCCTAGGATGTGGTTAAATAAATTACAAAATGTCCATGTAAGTGAATAGGTTATTGAGCCTTTCATGATATTATAGATAACTTTATTGACACTAGAAAATGTTTATTTTGGCTGGGCATAGTGGCTCTTGCCTGTTATCCCAGTACTTTGGGAGGCAGAGGCATTTGGATTACTTGAGGTCAGGAGTTCAAGACCAGCCTGGACAACATGGCAAAACCCTGTCTCTACTAAAAATACAAAAATTAGCCAGGTGTGGTGGTACACTCCTGTAGTTCCAGCTACTTGGGAGGATGAGGAAGGAGAATCACTTGAACCTGGGAGGTGGAGGTTGCACTGAGCTGAGAACATGCCACTGCACTCCAGTCTGGGCAACAGAATGATATTCCATCTCAAAAAATTGAAAAAAAAGAAAAGAAAAAAAAGGAAAATGTTTATTTCAAGGCTAAAGTGCAAACAGGAGATTATAAGATACTAGATATGCTATGATTGCTTTTTACTGTAAGAAAAAAGTAAACAATGGAAGCATGTGGGGATTTATGGTATCTATTATATTTAAATAATATATTTATCAATTATTAAATATTTAATTATTAAATATATTAATTAAATATTTAAATATAATAGATACCATAAATCCCCACATGCTGCCATTGTTTACTTTATAACAGATATTATATATTTAAATATAATTGATATTAAATATAATAAATATCAATTATATTTAAATATCTATAATATTTATCAGTATTTTTAACTTGGCGCAATAATATTTATTGTATTTTAAATCATAAAATATTTTAATAGATAATTTTGTACATTCTAGGTATACTCTATTGTATTAGTCTGTTCTCATGCTGCTAATAAAGACATACCTGAGACTTTGTAATTTATAAAGAAAAAGGCATTTAATGGACTTATAGTTCCACATGGCTTGGGAGTCCACACAATTGTGGCCCAAAGCAGAGGAGAAAGGCGTGTCTTAGATGGCAGCAGGCAAGAGTGTGTCCCTTTATAAAACTATCAGATCTCATGAGACTTACTATCATGAGAACAGCATGGGAAAGACCACCTCTATGATTCAATTACCTCTCACTGGGTCCCTCCCATGAATTATGGGAGCTACGATTCAAGATGAGATTTGGGTGGAGACATAGACAAATCATATCATCTATTTACAGCTATATAGAAGTATATGTACACATGGGAACAAAAAAAATAGTATTAAAGTGGTCGAATTTGCAATGTATGTTTCACTTTTTGAAGTTTTCTATATTATAAAAATGAACGTTATATTTTGAGGAAAATATTCATTGTGAATATTTAAGATGCCTTCCTTAAATTTTGACCAGAGGTCCTGAGTTGGATATGTGAAGTGAGATGGTTGTGAACATTGCAGATAAATTTATGCATACATAGTCACAGCAGTTGATTCTGACTTAGGAACATCTCACTCTCATTTCTCTTATTAGTTTCCTTTGCTCATTTTAGTGGTTAAGATCTCTTCCAGAAGTAATATATATCAAGAAGGAAGAGATTATAAATGTCTAGCAATGGCTATTAGAAATACATTAGTACCCTTGTTTCTCAATCAAGACAGAGAACCCTGAGGTACAATCACATAGAGCGTCGGAGCTGCCATGGCAAAGGAAAAGGAGAGACTCCTGCTCCACTTGATGCTACGGGATCCTTGCAAGTTGGACATCTTGGACCAACAGACACAGCTGTTGAGCCTCAGAGGTGGAGTAAACACCGTCATCTGCTGCATGTTTCAAAGGCTAGTTACTGCCTATTTGGTAGGCAAAAAATAAATATTTGGCATAATATTTTTTCAAGTATAAAGTGAATTGAGTCAAGAAGATGAGGACATTTATTCAATTAACAAGCTGGGGTTGGAAGCTAAATTCTCCTTTAAACCTTACACAAAATGACACTTCTCATTAAAATGTCAAAAGATTGACATCATAGAATGAAAGAACCAGGAACACTGGAAGTAGGAGACCTTGTTGTTTTTATTCAATAGAAAGGAGCATTTCTTTCTCCTCCGGATAAACCGGATGCTCTTTGCTGAGCGTTGTCACTGCTAAAGTGCTTTTACATTGTGACTGCATCAATCGTTTCCCCTTGGCAGGGTACTAATCTATCAGTTGAAAAACTGCTAGGCAATGACTACAACCATTACAGAAGCAGGTCAATATGATTATTGTCAGTCACTCTGTAACTGAGAAACCTAAAATGCAAAGAAATTTGTGTAACTCAAAATCCTCAGGATAAAAGCCAGTGTCTGCATTTATTGCTTAGATTTAGCTATTTTCTTTTCTCAGTTCTGCAGGCAACCTTAATGTATTAAAAAAAGAATTATCCAGGGATGAGAGCTTAGTGATTGCCTACATAGAATGTTACTGTATGTGTGGTTGAATATTTCTAGCAAACATTGAATTCTAGCTTATCTTTTGGGATCAAGGCTGTGAAGCTAAAAAGCTACAGGAAGTTTTTTCCTGGTTCAGTTATAATTTTAAAAGTTTTGCAAAATGGCTGTCTGCTAAATTAGAATAAACAGCTCAAGTCACACCAGAATCTTAAAGCCAGTACATTATTCTTAGGTTAGAAATATTTGAAGAGGAGGGTAGATAGTAGCATGGCAGCAAAATACTCTCTAACCTACCAAGATGGGGAATGTGAAAAAGAATCATATTAGCAATAATCAATACTATTCTTCACAAAAATAGTAGGCAGAGATCCTATAGCTTTCATACCCTGTTCATACTAATATCTACAGGTGTTTATCAGTGTGTTTTGGTTCTGAATGTCATAAATATCTCAGAACTAGGTAAAGAATCAAAGAATTCATGGAGCTATATGTGAAGAAAAAGAAAATGGGAAAATACTTCCCTCAAGTCTTAATTGTTGTCATTGAGAAGAGAGAAATCCTGTGTGGATTTTATTTTAATTGAACTAGAATTCAAAGAACAAGAGAGACAGTGAGAGAGAGAGAGAGAAAGTAGGAGAGACAGAAGAAAGGAAAGAAGGAAGGAAGGGAAGGAAAGAAAGAGAAAGAGGTGGAAAGGATACTCAGTCATCACGGCAGAAAATTAAGAAATTTTTTCTAATAAATGTGAGCTAGGACAATGACGTCATTGCTGTCCACTCATTCTGTCTCCCAGCATTTTCCCGGTCTTTTTGTGTCTCAAGAATTTGGGCTGGGTTGAATAGGCATTCTCCACCATTCAGCAAAGTGGGGAGAGAAAGAAAATGGTGAAAGGAGATGTAGAAAGAAAAGGGAGAGGAAGAAAGTAAATGAGATGATCAAAGAGCAGGATGAGCAGGGAGAGACGCGCAGCAAGGGTCAGTCTCTTCGTTGGAGAAAGGAAATAGTATCCTTTGTTTCTTTTGGGTCCTTCTAAAGACAGAGATATAAAAATATATTATAAATATATATACACGTGTGTGTGTGTGTGTGTGTGTGTGTGTGTGTGGTGTATTTATATAAATTCCAGCAGATGTGAATAAGCCTCCAGTAATTTCATCCTTCAATTCCTTAATTTTGACAAAGTTTGAGGGTTTTTAGGGAGCCAATTTTGAAGACCATATATATCTAGAGGATAAGTGACTGTCCGTGAAAGTCATTATTATCATTATTTTTAAAGAGGCATTTGGGTAAAGAAAGTCAAACTCCTAATAGCCAGATATTGGTCATGCAGCTGAAAGCAGGAAAAAAAAAAAAAGGAAATTCATGCAGTTATATGCAATTATGGAAAGTGCAGAAAAACCATCTGTTCTTGGAAATAAACTCTTCCTCAATCCTACTGGATGTCAAAAGCCCAAGCGAATGTGGGGGAGTGTCTGTTAAAACTGATTTTGTACGTAAAAAGTATCTATGCTTCATGCAAATAAAACTGTACACCCCTGGAAGGCTCTATTAAATTTTTTCCAGTGAATTGACAATTTTTTTTTTTTTTTAAAAACACTCTCCAGTATTGTTCTTGATGCATGACCTCTCTCCAGATTCATTGGGCCATGTCAATCATCAGTACATGGACTTGTTATTTGCAAATGGAATCCAGGTCAAGAGCAAGACACTAGAAGCAAAAAAAAGAAAGTCTTTGCAATGAAATATTATTAATGCTTTTACATGTAGAAGCAGATCAAGCATCCGATGAGTTAATAAATCTGACAGATACAATGGGTTGATGAGGGGTGTAGACAGAAAGGCTCCTCCCACCTCTGTATGACCCCAGGAGTCTTTACACTTTCACTACTTTTGAGAGGCACTGCGTTATCTCCCTTGAGCCTCCAATGATTTCCACAACTTAGTATGCAGATGCTTAGCACTTCTATACTTGATTTATATATGATTAATTTCCAAGTATTTACATGTTACTTGTAAATCTTTGAAGGTGCTTTCCTTTTATGAGTTTCCTGCTGCTCTGCCTAAAATGCAAATTCTGTTTATAACCTTCCACAGACCACATGTCTGACTGTCTTCCTACCTGCCAGTATTGACTGAGCTTTGACAGAAAATTTATTATCTTACAAAAGCTTTTCCCTAAGGAGGAATAAAAACTCCACAGGGGACAATATGCTGGGGGTGAGAGGTCTCTCGAAAGATGAAATAGCTTCCCACCTCTCCTCTTTCCACTCTCCTCTTCACTTACATTCCTTTCACAGAAGAAAATTGTTCTTTTTGAGAGGGAAAAAGAACAGGGCTTGATATTTTACTTAAGCAAGAAAAAAAAAAAAACCCAAGTGATCAGGTTTGAAGTGTGATTACCATGATGCAGCCATATTTTAGGTCACGCCGCTTTTATCATCTTGAGATTTCAATGACCTTTTGCAAGAAAGCACCTTCTCCAGTGCAAGTTGTAAATTTTATTTATGGGAAATTTTAAGAAGTCTGTTCACATCCTTACTCTGATAAATAGGTTATGTGTGGCTTTAAAGAAAAAAAAGTCCTGCCAGCAACCAGTTGGAGGTAAAATACAGACTGCAAAAAAGCATGTCTCAAACCTTCACAATGGGAAACACTTGGAAACCAATGAACAACCCACAGATTCTTACCCTTAGATTCTATTCTGATGGATAGGTGTGATTAAGGAAAAGATGAAAGTTGATGCTATTCTAAAATACAATTGTAGTAAATTCTTAAAATTTTATGTTCTCTTGGCATCCATTTTAAATGTAGGTTTAGCTTTCTCATACCAGAAGCAGCGCTCAGTCACCCTTGGTGCGGTTTCCAGTGCTATACCACACCCAAACGGCTCAAGCTGCTGGCCAGTTATAAGAACTCAGAGGCATCTCTCCATCTACCTGACTGGGTTCCTCATTTTCGCAGTGTGTCCTTTAAATGGACCATTCAGGCATTTACCTCGGAACCTACAGTGACACACACCCTATTCCCTTGTACAAACTACCAGCTGCCATGCGTTCTCCATCTCTGCCTGACTCTTCATTCTTTCCTTGCATAACCCAGGGATGAAGGGCTCCCCTGAACTGCACCCTGACTCATTATGTTCTCCTTGCTCAGGATCTGTAAGTAAAAAACTTTGAACTTGCTTCCTGTTGTGGTGGTATTGAATTTGCGCCTTCCATCTTGAAGAACCAGGGGCTGTCCCTGGCTGTGTTTTCCCTGGGACACTGGGGAGAATGCAAGGTTGGGGTCCCAGTGCTAGAGCTGTGGTCAGGCAGGCATAAACTGGACATGGGTCAGACAAGAGCCACAAGGGCATCTGCCAGCATAAACAAGTTCCCTGTGTGAGGGACGCCCCACCCCTGGGTCACAGGTAGAACAACTGGGCATTAGGCTGTCCTCCAGCTAAAAGAAGCATCCCATAAAAGGCCCACAGCAGGCCGGGGGCAGTGGCTCACGTCTGTAATCTCAGCACTTTGGGAGGCTGAGGCGGGTGGATCACGAGGTCAGGAGTTCAAGACCAGACTGGCCAACATGGTGAAATGCCATCTCTACTAAAAAATACAAAAATTAGCTGGGCATGGTGGCTCATGCCTATAATCCCAGCTACTTGGGAGGCTGAGGTAGGAGAATTGCTTGAACTGGCACCCTGGAGGCGGAGGTTGCAGTGAGCTGAGATTGCGCCACTGCAGTCCAGCCTGGGCCACAGAGAGAGACTCCATCTCAAAAAAAAAATTTAAAGGTACACAGCAAACACCTGCGTTCAGCTCCCCTTCATTTCCTGTTAGGACAAGGTTGCTAGCTACTCTGGTGCCGAAACCCTGTTAGCTGAGAGCTCTCAAAACAACACTTGCCTCTATTTACTCATGTTCATGCATGTGCATGTGTGTGCATGCACACACACATACACACACACACATGCCTTGATAGGAGCACTGCATACCATCAGGGTTTTCTCTTTGGCACAGACGCATCATTCCCAAATCCAAAACAAATCCCAACATTATTAAAAGTGAACATGTCAGGGAAGACACTGATTTTAGGCAGCAAGTGATTTTCCACCTCTTTAGTTACTGAAGGTTTTTTGAAACCTTCCCCATGTTCTTTTCCAATGGAGAAAGACAGGTAATAAAGTTTCCTGAAGAGATCGACTACATTTTACTTAAAGTTATTGACCCAATAGATGCTGACTAATAACACAGTTTTTCGGGAAGGAAGTTAAAGTGGGGAAAATGGAAGAATTCCTCCTTAAAAATTCACAGATGAGTGATGTATTTTATGAGCGGCCATAGTTAGTGGTATGATGTGTTTGAATGTCCACTTAGTTGTGAGTTGTACATGTAATTCTGTTACTGATAAAATGAAAGTTCCAAAGAATAAAGCCTAATTTTCCTTTATAAATTAGATTTACCATTATTCCTACTATAAGGTCACAGTCCTTTGCTTTCTGGTAGCCTTTGGAGAGTGAGAGACATAATAATAATAATGACAAATGACAGTGGCTATGTTGGCTAGTTGGCTATAACTAGTCCTGGGTAGATGCAGTGACAGTGATAGCAGCATTCATAGTGACAACTATAATAACTAACTATATTAGTTTGTTCTCATGCTGCTAATAAAGACATATCTGAAACTGGGTAATTTATAAAGAAAAAGGGGTTTAATGGTCTTATAGTTCCACATGACTGGGAGGCCTCAATCATGGCAGAAGGTTGAAGGAGGAGCAAAGGCACATCTTACATGGCAGCAGGCAAGAAACAGCATGTGCAGGGGAAGTGCCCTTTATAAAACCTTCAGATCTAGTGAGATTTATTCACTATCACGAGAATAGCATGGGAAAAACCCATCCCCATGATTCAATTACTTCCTACCAGGTCCCTTCCACAACATGTGGGGATTATGGGAGCTATAATTCAAGATGAAACTTGGGTGGGAACACAGCCAAACTATATCACTAACATTTATGGAACCTTTAATAATTGCCTGACAGAGTTCTAACTAATTCACATACATAAATATTGTTAAGTCCTCACAAAAACACCGAGTACTGGGCTTCCATCTCCGTTCTACAGAAGAGGCAGCCAAGGCACAGAGAGGCACAGACACTTAGGCAAAGTCACACATCCAGTGAATATATCCGTGGATGTGGACTGCCTATGTGAAAACAATGTGTGTCGTGCATCATGGCAGACATAAAAACAAAATAATTTGGCATATATTAGACATCCATGTGTGCAGTGATTTATGTAGGCAATTGGCTCATTCACATGTGTTTATATTGCTGCATATAAATGATGAATGTTTGCTTGAGGAGGAAATGGTCCCTCACCAGATTGCACAACAAAATATACTGAGTAAGTATTTTCAAAATGTACATGCTGAGGTGCCATTGCAAGTCAATGGAACCAGAATCTCCAGCATTTACAAAAACAAACAGCCATTGAGAATGATGCATCTTGATAAAGAACAGCTGGTTTTTTAATAATCTTATAGATGTTTGTTTATCCATGTCATCATAATGGTTAACAATCGCCTTTAAAGAAAGCCTTTGATTGAGCACAAATAATACATTAGTTGGAGTAACAAATCAAACATTCATGTCTTTATACTACCAGGGCAATATGAACACATCACCAATGAAAAGAAATTTTAATTTTTTGTTTTCATTTAATGAATATTTTTTTGAGAATTTAGTCTGGTAACTATCAGCATATAAAAGAAGATGTGAAAAAAAGGGCTTTGACACTACAAGAACTCCATTGCAGCCTAGGCAGAGGTGAGGTGACAAAAATGTTTGGTCAAAACAGTCGGGAATGAGAGCTTAAGTTCAAGTTTATAGTAAGAAGTAAGAATACCTATAATAATTCCTTATTAAACAACACATATTTAAGATTACAGTAATTTGACTGGAGTTATAGAATACATTTCCACTATTTAGGAAGTGAGAGGATCTTAAAAGTTTTGGAGCATTCATCTTTAACCCAGTTAAAGGTAATGATGTATTCTGAATACCACTGATGATATGCAAACCAAGCTTGTTAGGAATGAGTTACTGGCTCATTAAAACAACAATCTGCTGCTAAACATCTGTTCAACAATTGCATCTGAGGTTGCTTGATTGTGGCCTATGAAGTATGCATTTTAAAATAGTAAAATAGCACTTCTTTAAAGGTATTGTATATATCAGACTTCACTCATTCACGTAGCTTATCCATAATAGTTTTTAATTAATGAAGTTTTACCACCTCCCATGATTCTTACTGTCCAGAATGAACTTCTAGATCTCTGCTACTTATAAAGACAAAGGGAGAAGAGAGAAGGCCCTAATGAATTTATGCCCACAACATAAGTAATTAAGAATTTCAAATGACTCCATAGGGCTGGGAGGGCTTTAATTCTCCCACAGACAATGTATATTAATACTGGAAGACCTTTGTTAATACATACCAAGGCTACCTTTCTTGTGCAACCATTAGTATCTGCAAAACACAAAAAAAATTCTAGGTAAATGCTTTTGAATTAGAGCAGGTCAACCTAATCGTTTTCTGCTTTTCAGACTGGCAACTCTTGAGAATCTCACAATTTCCCATGAACTCTATGAATAAATATTCCTGTTTCAAAAGGGGCACAGGGGCCCCTCTGCTGGGATCCAGGAACAAGATAACAAGGCCTCCAGACAGGGGATTTCCATTGATCCTTTATGACTACTGAGCCCAAAAGTGCATGGGTAGCAAGTTATCAAATCGCCTTCCACAAGGTCTACAAATCCATCTAGAACATATGGCAGGGACCAGCAGGGCAAGTCTGGTGCAAACAAAGATTCAGGCTCTGACACTGGGGGCCCAGGCAGGATCCGAATAGCTGGCCGTTACCATTGGTCTGGTGCTGACTTCTTGAAACAGGTGCTAATCAACTGCCTACATCTAGATAAAATGGGTTAATTGAGAACAAATGTATGATCTCCCTGAGCTATCCTTGGTGCTGGCCACAGATTTCTAACAATCCCCCAGGTTAAAGCTTATCCAGCATATAGAACTGTAATAGCTTCACCCAGTCTCTATGTGCTGAAATGCTATTGTGATTGTCCGTATATAGACTTGCCATTTATATGTTCATAATAAACCTTTAGCTTTTCCACCTTTCTGTATGTATTATTGGTGCTCTAGCCTATCCTGTGTTCCAACTTCCTCAATCCCCATGTTCCAATTCCACTTCTGCTTGAGGCAGAATAGAAAGTCCCTCAGTTATCACAACTCAGTAAGTCCCAGCACAATGCACTTGCATTGCTATTACCTACGGGGTCCCTCACTGTGTCCTGGAGAGAAGGGAAGCTTGTAATACGAGAATTTTTCTTCACAAATCCATCCTAAGCCTATCTTTTCCTTCCTAGATGCCTTCCAATGACTACTCTGGTGCCAAGCATAGCTTTTCAGGAAGACAAGATGGTGGTGTTGCCATGATTCTGTTGAGAGAGTACGATGTTCATATTATGCTGCCAGCTACAAATGCATTAATTAACACTCAAATCACAATATAGTCTCCACAGAATCACAAGCTGCTGCCATGATGTAGAATCTGTGTTATTATAGAATGAAACAAAAATGATGGTTGACTTTAGAAAATAAGGACTAAGTTTCACCCTATCAAGAAGCCAGCCACTGATCCCTCCGTATGTCTAGAAAGGACAGAAACTTATTATAATTCAGAAAAATGGCAGGCTTTGAGTCTTTATGTTCTACACCAGTGCAAAGATACTTTGCTCTGGGATGGAAAACAATCTGAGGCTAATTATCAGAGTCCTCTTCAACACTGCAGTATATCTAGAAATTATCCAGGGAACATGCAGACGGTTGCCAAGGGGGAGCTGGATATTCAGGAGACCCTGAAGAGAATATCTGAATTGTTTTATCTAATTTTTGACTACTTGTTTTATATAATTGTATGAGCAATCACTTGCAGGTGAGTCACTCATGCAGAAAGACGTGGGAGGTGACAGAGTGGCATGAGTGGGGCAATTGCCTTCTCCCCTGGAGACCTTTATGGCATAAATTTCTTGTGCCCCTAATCGGAACATTCCAAACCCTACGGAAGCATCAGGAGAGACCCTTAGCAAAATGTCCCATTATTTTCTATGAGGCAGTGAAATAATGCGGACAAGGGGAGCAGAGGGGAGCATTCTGCTCCAGGGCAGTCAAAGAATGCCTTGTCTGCAGGAAATTAAAAAATAAATCCCAAAAGCTCAATTGGTTTATCTGGCACCAGCAATTCTAAACAATGTCAGTGATTAAAGACTCTTTTGACAGGCAGAGGACTCGATTTCTTCCCACCCCTATTCTCTCAGTCCTCACTATCAGCCACTGCTGCACTGCTGTGAAGATATTCAATGCTGTGTTACCCTTGTCTTCTTTGGACTTATCTGAGTCTGTGCTGCTCTAGGCGTGGTTTCTAACCAGAAGTCATTGTAGGTAGTATAGGTAGAATTGAGAGTGTAGAAGCCAAGCATGATGGCTCGCGCCAGTAATCCCAGCACTTTGGGAGGCCGAGGCAGGCAGATCACTTGAGGTCAGAAGTTTGTTCTAGAACTGGTGAGTGTGAACTCATCCTCAGAAGCCTGTGGGAGAAATTATACTTCATAATAAAGCAAGATGAAGATAAACCAAGCACACAAATAACATGTTAATAGGCTCATAATTTTGAGTAAGAGCTTTGTTAAGGGAAGATTACAAATTACATTTTAAAATAAATACTTGAGTTAGGGATGGAGTTAGTGGGAATTATATTAATATTCCACTTTCCTTTGGCTGTTGTTTCTTATCTAAGTTATGGAAACATGAACTCAAACCTCCACCATTCCTTTTCTTTAGATGGTACTATGATTGGCTTGCCTTTTTTTCTTTTTCCTTTTTCTTTTTTTTTTTTTTTTTTTGAGGCAGAGTCTCGCTCTGGCACCCAGGCTGGAGTGCACTGGCATGATCTCAGCTCACTGCAACCTCCATCTCCTGGGTTCAAGTGATTCTCGTGCCTCAGCCTCCTGAGTAGCTGGAATTACAGGCGTGTGCCACCATGCCCGGCTAATTTTTGTATTTTTAGTTAGAGTCAGGCTTTCACCATGTTGGACAGGCTGTGAAATCTTGCTACCTCAAGTGATCCACTCACCTCAGCCTCCCAAAGTGCTGGGATTGCAAGTGTGAGCCACTGTGCCCAGCCAGTACTATTTGCCCTTGGTTGTACTTGAGAATTCAAATACAAAGTGAAGATGACACATAATCAAGGGGTGCAAGGAAAGGTAAGGAAGAAGCCCCGGAGATGATACAGATAGGGACAGAGACAGAGGTAGATAGAAATCATCTTGGAATATTTTTAAAAGTCAACGATTTTTCAAAAACACTTAAAAGTTATACCAATTTGGAGAATGCCTTTGGAGAAACTAAAAAAATGTCTTTGGTGTCTTAGGGATATCCATGGCTAAGTATCAGAGAGTTTCACTTGTTGAGTTTAACCTGAATTATGAAACAGTTGTGAGTTATTTGCCAGTGGGAGAGGATTCCTTAGCTCCCAGAGCTGCAGGGCTTCCTGGTCTATGGGGGGATCAACTCATGAGAGGAGAGGCTGATGTCAGGCAAGGCCAGCCTGGGTTCTCCCTTTAAAATATTAATAAGAATCATCATTAATCAAACAAACAGCAAATACATTTGAGCTCCGTCTTCGGGGAAGTAACTATACATACATTGGCAAAGAAGATGGTATAGCGTGTGGATGGGTTGGAATGCTAAATTTAACACTTTGAGGTTTATCTTTTATACAGCAGAGGACCACTGAAGAGTTTTGACTTTGACTTCAAAAAAGAAGTATTTTCGAGAGATTAACTTAGAAAACAGCATAGAAGTGACATTTTTACAAAGTAGTCAGTGGTACTTTAAAACCTTTTATGGGAGCTGCTTCAAGAATAATGTTGGGCTCAGGAGGCAAAGGATGTGTAATGTTCTCTCAGCAGTGCTATCCAATAGAAGTATCATGAGACCCGCGTATGTTATTCTCAATTTTCTGCACATTCACTCATTTAAAACTAAAAATAATTAATATTTAACCCAATACGTCACTGCACACCAGCCTGGCTGACAGAGGGAGATTCTGTCTCAAAAAAAAAAAAAGAAAGAAAGAAAGAATTTTCCAGGTGGTAAAGCAGCTGCTGCTCCTGGTCTGAGGATCATGCTGAAAACCACTGTCCTAGAAGTCAGTGCTTCCAGACTTCAAATCACTTTTTAAATCACTGGGGTGATTTGAACTTTTTAAAATTTAGACTCTGATCCCATAGGTCAGAGGTAGGGCATGAGAATTCCGCATTTTCTAACAAGCTCTCAAATGCTGCCAGTACTGGCGGTCTGCAGATTGCAGTTGGAGTAGCAAGGCTGTAGGGCTGCTCTGTTCGACGCAGTAGTGAAAAGCCACATGTAGCTACTGAACACTTAAAATGTGGCTAGACTGAATGGAAAAATGCTTATACGTATAAAATACACACTGAATTTAAGAGACTTAGTATCAATAATGTAAAATATATCGATAGCTTTTCATATTGATCCCACATGGCTGCCCCAATAAATAATGCTTTGTTTGTCAAACGCAATGGTAATCTACCATAGGCCAGGGTGCTTCCAAAAAAAAAAAAAGAGAGAGAGAGAGAGAGAGAGAGAGAGAAACTAAAGAGATTAAGGGAGATAGAGGTTGGGTACAAGCACTTAACAATACATCAGACTGGAAACTCCTAGAATGGAATTATTGGATGCATGTGTTATTTGGGAGCATTATGACCCAGAATATTAATAAAACTGTGAATAATCTATATTCTTTTCATAATCTTGATCTGGGGAGGAGGGCAAAAACACAACTGTAAAAAGTTTCAGATGTCCACAAACAAAATTCTGTATTACTTTCAGGTAAGACAAGAGCAATGACGATACAGCACCACAAGCCTTGCTTGGGCTCTAGAGATACTGTAGAAGGGAAACTGTTTATTTGTTAGAGAATCTGCTCATAATCCCCTTAAGAGTCTCTTAATTCCCCTAATTAGAACTTTACTGGGTCTCTTTTTTCATTTTCTAACATCTACCACTGGCTACATCATTGAAACAAAATGAAAAGAATAAGCCTCTCTGCTAATTTTTTTTAAGGCTGGCATTTTAAATTTGACATGAGTCTTTTACTATATATTTTTTTCTTGGACAGGATGAAAAAGCCTCACAGCTTGTGGTGCTGACAGTATTCTAGAAGACCCTACAGCCCTGTGGCTTCTTGATGAATCTTGTGGAGCCAGCATCTGTCAGCACAAACTCAGAGTCATTACCCAGAAATAGGTGCTTGGCAACAATCCCAATTCAGTACCCACGTCCTAGCCCAGTGTGGAGGAAAAGCCATACCATCAGTTTCTTGGCAATTATCCCATGATGGATCATTCAAGTATTTTTAATAAAATATTAATTCAATTTTAATATATTGGTTGCTCATATACTATGGGCTATAGACGTTATTCTGAATAAACAGAACATCAAATTATCTATCTATCTATCATCTATCTATCTATCTATCTATCTGTATCTATATCTATCAATCGATCTAGAGAGATGGAGTCTCACTCTGTTGCCCAGGCTGGAGTGCAGTGACGTGATCTCAGCTCACTGCAACTTCTACCTCCTGAGTTCAAGTGATTCTCCTGCCTCAGCCTCCCGAGTAGCTGGGATTACAAGCATCTACTGCCATACCTGGCTAATTTTCATCATGTTGGCCAGGATGGTCTTGAACTCCTGACCTCAAGTGATCCACCCGCCTTGGCCTCCCAAAATGCTGGGATTACAGGCGTGAGCCACCATGCCTGGTCTGTAAGGAATATATATATATTATATATATATTATATATATATTTATATTTTAATATATATATTTAATAAATATATATATATATTTTAATAAGGTATAGTCACTGGCCTCCACAAAAAAGTTGAGAAATAAAAAACTATGCAATTAAAACAAAGAGCAAAATAAAAGTAAATGAGAAAGGTACCATATTTCAATAATTTTCAGGAGAAAGAAAAACTAGTGATTGACAAGCTACTAAGTCTCTTCTATATTTTCTCATTCAATTTAATGTAATCCTCACAAAAGCCCCATAAGATAGTCTATCACCATTTTGCAGATGAAGAAACTGAGGTTTTCAAAGATTATGCAGTTTAGTCACAGACACAAAGGAATTTGAACTCATGGTTTTCTAACTCTAAAATCTATCCTAATTCCACATACACCTGAGGTAAATAAGCAAACAGACACACATCGCATCCACTTATTAAAATGAAGGCTTTAAGGAGGAGATGACATTCGTGATGAGATAGGTAGCTTCTTAAATTTTCAATTTTTCACTGATATAAAAATAATACATGCATGCTATCCTAGCATCGAAGGAGATTAAAATCAATCCTGAATTAATTTTACAGGCATATCCACTATGGAAAACTCTGTCTGTTGGCTGACACAGCATCTGGCCACAACCCCTTCTCTCCACCCAGAGATGGCCAGGTGGCCGCTAGTGAGATGCAAGAAGTGCCTAGGGCGAAGAAGGAAATTAAATAACAGCAATAATAGTAAAACAAAACCTTGTAATTTGTAGTTGCTATATAATAAATTAAATTTTGCTGTGTGCTGTAATACCTTTCCAGCTCTGTTTAAGGCAGAATATTAAACTGCCTTCCTGTAAACCATTTAACCCTCATGTATCCTCCCCACATTCTCAGCAAAGTTCCCAGGCATCTAGACATTCCTGTTTTTCTTGCTAACCAGCTACAAGGTCACAGAGCAGATAAAAACTGCAGAATGTGTTCCTCACGATGTTACTTTTCAAATGTAAAGTACATCATAAAACATGATGTTACTAATTACCTGTTCTTTGTCTGGCTTCTGTAAAACTGTTTGCTGCTGCGTCATCTTAGGTGTATAAAAGGCACCCCCTTTGCTTTGTCCTTTGCTCAGTTTTCGGTTGCAAATCCACCGAGCTCTTGCACCTAAATAAAATTCTCGTTTCACCCATTGCTCTCTCTGATCTCCTGCTGCAACAAGGGGACCCTCCATTCCTAAATAGAATCAAAGTCTTAGCAGGAAAAATTGCTGTGTCCTCTCCCTTTTGTACCACTGTCCTCCCTTCTGCTTGCTCCCTGGAACACACATGAGAGACTTATGGATTTTCAGCCACTTTTTGACCATGATGGAACCAACATGAGGATAAAGGCAGAAAGACAGAGAGATACAGGGACCTTAGTCGCTTCCTTGACCCATCACAGTAGCCCTGAGCTGTTGACCCATGGACTTTCTGTTGCATAAAACAACCAGACTGGTCTATTTAAGCTGGTGTTCATTTCAGTTGTTGTGTGCACCTGTGCATATTCATAACTTATATATGCACTATGAATATGCATATTTTAATATACAAATATGGAAATAAAAAATCTATATGCAAATAGAATTTTGCATATAAATTTTGCGACTTGCTTTTTTTCATTAAATATTTCTTGAAGGCATAATATTTAATGCCTGCATCATGTTTCATTAAGTGCACATAGCATAATTTTACCATTCTATTGTTAGATTCATAGGCTGTTCCTCTTTCTTTCCTTTTTAGCTATTATAAATACATCTTTGGACATACGCCACTGTTTAAGTCTGAGTATGTAATGGGTAGAAATGTCACCAGGCAGTATGAGAGAGGAAAGTATTCCATGTGAAGAGAAGAGTATGTGCAAGGACGTAAGAGGTGAAATATGAATCTTGCCCAGAAAATAGGTAGAAATGTTATTTTGCTGATGTATGGGGCCATAAAAGTTACATTTAGAAATACAGATAGGAGTGAAACTGAGGAGAACTTTGAAGAGAGTCACTAGAGGTTTCTGAGTGCTAGAGGAGTATGAGAAATTTAGGAACATGAATCTGTGTGTGGAGTTCATGATTAATGACAAGAGGAGGAGGGACTGGAAGCAGGAGGACATCATCAGGGGTAAATCAGCCCCAGGGTAGACCACTGCGGGCACTCCCTAGGATACATATAAGTGGAAAGAGGGCTAAAATACATATAAGTGGAAAGAGGGATGCAAAGTGAAGACTAAATATTCATCAGGTAGAAATCAACTGGATCACGGAATGGGAAGAGGGAGGGAGAGACAGAGAAGTTAAAGGTGGCTACAGTTTTGAGATGAAGTGGCTGAAGAATAAAGAGTAAACTAATAGCAACAGTTAGGTAATTAGGCAAGAAGCTATGAGGATAGAGGAAAAGGAGAAATTGCAGCCATGTTATTTTTAAGACAGAGATAAGGCTTCCCCATGGAGTGTGCAGAAGGTAGAAGTTTGTGTTTGTGAATCAAATCTTGAGTTGGGAAAGAACTTGAGCACGGAGATACTTAGTATAAGATATCACTGGCACAGACATAAGGCACTGATGTGATGGTCCAGGTAAAATCGAAAGGAGAGAGAAGACTGTAAAACAGAACCTAGAAAGCAGCTGCAGTTAGGACTCCTGTACACTGCTGGCCACAGCTGGGTGGTTCCAGAGGATGATGACTGATGGAAACCTGCAGAATGCAATCTCTTGAAGGCAACTATGGATCACTGTGTACACAGTATTTAGCTATGTGGAGAACTTATTTGGAGTTTCTAGCAGGGCAGTGCAGTTACTCATACTCCCTTGAATGAAGAACAGTCCTTCTCTATTGCAGAAGGTCGTCCTCTTCAATCGAGTGTGCATTAGCTGTTTTGATATGGTGTTACAGAAGTATTTCATAATTCACACAATTATGTGTGATAGAAGGTGCCAGTTTCAATTATGAAAAGTTGCAAAGTAACTACTCTTTTGCAACTCTCAAGCACACAGAAACACTAAAACTGGTTGTAAAGTATTTCCAAATGGACATCTTGGCTAGGGATCTAGAATTATAAGTTTTGAAGAAAAATAAGAGATACTGGTTAGATTGCCAAATGAAAAGAGAATTGTTGCAATTAATCAAAAACATTAATTGCAACAATAAAAGGAAAAGGGAATTTGATTGGTCTGATATATCTGTGTTAAGTAGGTAGCAAAGAACAGAGCATGTGGCTTTAGAATTTTAGAGCTCTGTCCAGGCTGGGCTGGGGTGTTCATCGTCAGTCAGCAAGTATTTATTGAGAATCTTCTATGTGTCACTGTTCTAGATACATGAGGCTATACTACTGAACAAAAAAGAGAAAGTCACTGTCTTCAAGGAATTTAATTCTGGTAGAGAAAGACAAGCAATTAACAACTGCATCAGCTGACTTCAGGCACAGACACATGCTAAGGTAAAATTAGGTAATGTGGCAGAGCGTGGTAGGGTGGTCAAGCTAACGTGCAGGCTGCTCTGAGGGGCTGGAATTGAGCACAGGATAAATGATGGAACATATGGGCGGAGAACTATGCCAGCAGGAGGAATGGCAAATGCCAGGCCCCAAGAAGGGGGGCAAGCTTGGCATGTTCAAGGACCAGAAAGAAGGTCAGTACCTCAGGAACACAGTGAATGAGGGGGAACATGGGGAAGGTTGAGGTCAAAGAGACAGCTTGGGAGCAGAGCTGCAGGAAGGGAGTGTATTGTGAAGATTCAACCCAAACTCAAATGTTAAACCCTCGGCAGAGCCCTCCATGGTGTCCCCAGGCAGCCTTGGGCATTCCCTCCTTCACTGAGCTCCTTCAGACCTTATCTGTATTTTCATCACTGGAGTCTTTACGGATGAGGCGCTCTTCAAGGATGGGACCATGATGAATTCTTCTTTGTGCTAGCATGAAGCAGAGTCCTCTACATCACAAACACTCATTCGACATATGGTCACTCAATGGAAACTTCCAGTTATTTTTTAAAAAAATTAAGGCCGGGTACAGTGGCTCACAGCTGTACTCTCAGAATTTTGGGTGGCTGAGGTAGGAGGATTGTTTGAGCCCAGGAGTTGGAGATCAGGCTGGGCAACATGGTGAAACTCTGTCTCTAAAAAATCCCAAACAAACAAACAAAAAAACACACAAGATGGCTATTTATATCTATTTTTTTTTTTAGAAAAAGAGAGAAAAGGAGAAAGAAAGAAACAGCAAAAGAAAGAAAAAAAAGAATGAAAGTGAGAAAGAAAGAGGAAGATAAAGAGGGAGAGAGAATGGGATTCTTGTTTTATTGCCCAGGCTAGAATGCAGTCTAAAAATGGGTATTAAAAACCTCTTTTATGCCAATAATTGTGCTTAACAATGGAGACAGGAAGGAATAGGGGATGAAAATAACAAATGAACAGCCAACCAATATTTTATTTAAACCTGTGAAATGCTATGCAATTGCTGGGGAGTGATTTACTTACAATTATGTGGTCACTTTTAAAATAGGTATAATGTGATACTGAGAAAAATGTATGTTTTGTGGATTTGGGGAGGAGAGTTCTGTAAATATTTGTTAAGTCTAGTTGTTCCAGGTCTGAGTTCAAGTCCTGGATATCCTTGTAAATTTTCTATCTTTTTGATCTGTCTAATATTGACAGTGT